>PVIR01001726.1:0-116108 GCA_004026965.1 Petromus typicus
AAAAAAAAAAAAAAAAAAAAACTCACCTGTTCCAGTAGCTCTTCTGTAGATTCTATAGGATTTTCTATACAAGATGATCACATTTCCAAATAAAAATGGCTTTCCAAGGCCGGGGATATAGCTCAGTGGTTCCGGCGCCTGTCTTGCAAGCGAAAGGACCCGGTTTGATCCCAGTAATCACATAACAATATTGGGCGTGGAGACTCACCCCAGCAGCAGTCAGTACCACATACCACAGTGGTGGGCGTGGTGGCTCACTCCTGTAATCCCAGCACTCGGGAGGCAGAGGCAGAAGGATTGCTGTGATGTGAGTTTGAGGCTGAACTCAGGGCCAGCCTGAACCACAAAGCGAGACCCGGTCTCAAAAAACCTTAAAAAAAAAATGGCTTTCCAAGGGCTAGGGATTTAGCTCAAATTGTACCATATCTACTTTGGAAGTATAAGGGCCCAAGTTCAATCCTCAGTGCCACAAAAATAAATAAATAAACAAACAAACAGACAAATAAATTTTTAAAAATGGTTTTCCAAACTAGATGCTTTAATGACCTCATAGTCCTACATGGGATCTCTAGTACACTGTTAAATAAAACAGAAGTAGTAAAAAAGAGTATTCGTGGTTCATTGCTATTTCAAAGGGAAAACTATGTCATTAAATAAAAGATAAACTACAGACTTTTTTTTTCCAATACCAGAAACAGAACTACAGAGCTACATCCTCAGCCCAGCTACACATTTTCATAGATGCTTTTTCTCAAGCATAGAATCTCAATCTGACATTTCCAGGGTTTTTTAAAAAGCAAGAATGGGGCTGAGGATTTAACTCAGTGGTCTGGCACCTGCCTTGCAAGCGCAAGGTCCAGAGTTTGATACCAGGTAACTACATACCACAAAGCTGAGCTTAGTGACTCACACCTGTAATCCCAGCACTCCGGAGGCAGAGGCAGGAGGATTGCTGAGTTTGAGGCTGAATTCAGGATGAGCCTGAACTACAAAAGTGATGCCCTGTCTCAAAACACTAAAAAAAAAAAAAAAAAATTTTTAATAGATTTTTTTCATGCTTTCTCTGCATCAAATGAGATGACAGTTTTTTTGTTTATTTAGTCATATGGTAAAAATGTTATGTTGATTTTTTCAAATATTAGGCCCACATACCTTAGAAAGAAATCCTCCTTAATGTATATGTTGTATGTGTATTATCACACATAAGTGATACACACATCTTTTTCATATATTAAATCCAAGCACAAGTTTAGTAAAATTCTGTTTAAAGTGTTTAGGCCTATGTTTCTAAGGAATATTGGTCTATCTTTTTCTAACAGTATCTTGATTAATTATCCAGGTAATATTGGTCTCAAAGTGAGTCAAAGAATATATCCTCCAATTTATTAAACTTTTTCGTAAAATTGTTATTGATTCATCCTTCAATTTTGTAGAATTCACCAGTAAAGCTACCTTGGACCTAAAGTTTCCTTTTGGAGAAGTCTTTTTTTTTTTTTTTTAGACAGGGTCTCACTTTGTAGTTCAGGCTGGCCCTGAGCTCAGCCTCAAACTCGGCAGTCCTCCTGGCTCTGCCTCCCGAGTGCTGAGATTACAGGAGTGAGCTACCAACGCCCAGCATTGTGCTATGTGGTACTGATTGCTGCTGGGCATGAGTCCAGTATTGTATGTGGTTACCGGGATCGAACCCAGGCCCTTGTGTTTGCAAGACAGGCACCAGAACCATTGAGCTAAATCCATGGCCCTGGAGAAGGCTTTTAACAGAATAGTCATTCCTTTGATACAAGGATATTCAATGACCTATTTCTGAGGTTAGCTTTAATATTCTGCATCTTCCAACAACTTTGAGCAGATCTGTTAAACTATCAAAACTTGCATAAAGTTGTTCATAATATTTACCACCTTTTTAAACATTTATAGTTTATAATCTTTTTACCTCTCCTGTATCTTTTGCATCTTTTCCCTTTCTTCCCACCCTGAAGATTTATCAATTTTACAAATTTCAAACAATGAGTTGACTTTTTGGTTTCCTTTCATTGATTTTCTCTACTGTTTTTCTATTTTCTTTTTCATTACACACACTTCTTTATCATCTTTTTTTCCCTCTTTTGAGTGTTTCACTTGCTCTTCTTTTTCTAGTTCCTTGAGTCAAAAGCTGCATTAATCAGCTTTCTATTGCTAGGACAAAATAATCACACACGACCTAAAGAAGGAGTAGTTTATTCTGAATCACAGTGTTAAAAGTTTTCATCTATGGTTAGCTAGCTCCAAAGCAGAAACTACATGGCAGGGGAGAGCTGCTCAATTTATGACCATCTGGGCAAAGCAGAGAGTTTAGAACAGTCCAGAGAAAGGGGGGCTAAAACCAGATGTAGTCTAAAAGGTCATGCTTCACTGAACCACCCAGACACACCCAGAAGTATGTTTTATTAAGCTCCCAGTATCTCTTAATCCACTCACGCTGACAATCAAACTTAACATCACAATCTTCGCCTTATCAACTTGACAACCAAGAGTATCTCTTTAAACCATACTTAATCTCTATAGACAGTAACAATATGAGATTATAATGTCACCTAACATGAAGTAACTTATCATTTCCACAATCAAAAATGCACTAACTCCTTCCTTAAAGTCTCAACAGTTCCAGCACTGCTCAAAAATCCAACTGGAAAGTCTCCTTTGAGACTCAAAGTAAACTCTTAAGCTGTGAACCTCTATAAAATTAAAATCAGATGATATGCTCTAAAATACAATGATCCAGAGTAAACATTCCAATTCCACAAAAGAATAACAGGAATTAAAACCAAAGACTGAAACCCAGCAGGGCACACGTTTATGTCCAGCATCCAGGGGACCTGGGGTCATGATGTGAATTCCAATGAGCTTGGCCAGCCCCACCTGTGCAGCCTTCCAACGGCAGCTCCCCTTGCCTCTTTCCTAGGATTATTTTGCTCACTGACTCAAGAGTTTCTCAGATATTCCACATTCCCGGCATCTCCAACTTCCTGGGGGCTTCGATGCCACTTTCATACCACTCTCAAAGATTCATGAATCTTTCTCCAGAGTTGCTAGAAGAAACTGCAGCTCTGAGGCACACTATCTGGATTTTTTAGGCCTTGCCCCACAATCTGAGTGGGAGCCTCTGGACCCCTGTTACTGTGGGGTTGTCCACATGATACTAGTTTTGCAGACATGCAAAATGCAAAAGTCAGTTTGTTTTTTGTTTGTGGCACTGTTATCAACTGACCCCAGGCTGATCTACCACTGAGCCATATTCCCAGCCTTTTTTTATATATTCTTATTTTCTATATTTGAAATAGGATCTTGCTAAATTGCCCAGGCTGGCCTCAAAGTTGTGATCATCCTGCCTCAGCCTTCTCAGTAACTGGAATTATAGGTATGTGTGACTGTGTCTACAGGTATTTTACTTTTTTAAATTATATTTTTCAGTCTCCTGACTGAAAATCCTTGCATGCTTGCTACGTGACTTGATTTCTCATTGGCTCCCCGACTAATCAGTGCTACCTAAGCAACTATACTTGTTGTAATCTTACTGGTTGATCATGGTTTTGTCCATTTTGTGATTTCTCATTGTACCAATATTACCTAAGCGACTGTACTTGCAATGTTATTGGTTGGCTGTAATTCTGTCCTACCTTAAACCCACCTCATCTCGGGGCTTTGGGAAGTGAAGTGGGTAAGTCACTCATTTTCGAGTCCTCCTTCTGTCTCTCTTAGGCAGAAGCTTTCTTTCTCAATAGTTTTCCTACTCTTAAAACAAAAAAATAAATTTTTCCAAGATAAAAGCTTTTCTAAAATGGAATATTAGCACTCCAGTTAGTGAAATCTAAAAGGTAGGGGAGGCAACAACAGTGCTCAAGAGAAAAGACTGCAATGATTCCATGTCTATATGGCAAGATACTGTCTGCTTGTAAATGAGAAGCTAACTATATATACTGGACAAGTATGAATCACCAGAATATACTAACATAGAGTTCCAACAGAACAGCAAAACAACAGAAAAATAATATCATGAATATATGTATACACAATATTCTGTTTGTGAGCATTCCAAGAATCTGTCAATATACGAAAACTTTTCCTCAAAGCAATTATTTTCTCATGGGCACTGCCTACCATATTTTCCCAAAATGAAATATCTCCTTCGTAATCAACACTATCTTTTAAAACTGACTACTCTAATAATCAATAGCATATACTGCAGTTTCAAAATGCAGGGGGAAAACACAGCTTCCTTTTAATCTGACTTCTATTTTTATCAAATGCTTAAACTTGTACTACAAGAAACAGTAGGTTAAAGAAATTAACTACGCTCTACCATATCACAGCAAGAACTAAGGTGCCAAACAGTTATAACACACCTCACTAGGGGCTTCTGTGTCTGACACAACACTGAATAATAAGCAGGCAAGGTCTCTGATGTTCTGGACCTTCTGAACATGGAGACCCTCCCACACCCTCCCCATTCCAAAAATAAGCAACAAAGACCCAGGGGGAGCTAATTTTTTGTCCCTGTCACCACACTTCATCAGCAGCCCGTCTAGGAAAGCAAAACAAAGACAGGTATTCTGTCAAGCCAAAATGAATCTCACTTTATATTCATAGGTCCAAAAACATACAGAGCTCCATCTCTAGGAAGTGTATCCAGAAAAAAATACTATTGATAAAGCACAGTTTCAAATTCCCTAAGTGAGTTACAATTTCATTTATTATTACTACAGAAGATGAAACATTACATTTAAAAGGAGCGTACTCTTAAAGAGAGTGCCTAAGAATTTAAAGGTTCTGAAAGCTGGCCGATACTGTACTAGGCTGGAGTCTAGCACGGAATATTCATTACCATATATTGTACTATTTTTAAAAGGAGTGGGTGGAGATCCCTTTTTAAACAGCAGAAAAAAATCATACAAAATTCATGAAATGTTTGTCAACAATAACAGCTCCTCGGTCTCCAGAGAAGGCTGCCTCATAGGGAACAGTCCACTGGCGCGTCCCAGAGCTCCTTCCTCCAGACCGCGGTCCCCCTGGCCGGCTCCGAGCGCGCCATGAGAAGGTGCGAGCGACTCCCGCTCAGCTCCAGCCTCAGATCGCAGTCTCCCCAGCGCTCCGCCGCCGGACGGCCGGGTCACGCGGTCGGCCCGCAGGGAGCCTCCACGCCGGCGCGGCCGCGTCCAGACCGCCCGCAGCCTCGCTGGGGTCCGACGCCGGCGGGAACAGGGCGTCCGGGGACGCAGCGGAGGGCCGGCCGCCGAGCGGACAGCCCAAACCACACCCACCGGCGGCGCGGTGACAGCTGATGCGGCTGGCCGCGGGCGCAGACAGGTGCAGCCGCCCTTCCCGGCCCGCCGGGCCGCGGCCGGGGTCCCACCGCCCCCGAGCGCGCGCCCACGCGCACGCACCACCTGTCCGGCCGGTGAGCGCGCGGCCGGCGGCGGACGCCCTGCCTTGACCCCCGAGGAGCAGCTGGCTGTGCGGCCCGAAGTCTCGAGAATATGACAGACTTACCGGAGAGTGGGTCCCACGCAGGCGGTGTCAGTGCTCTCAATCTCCTGCAGAATTCGCTCGTGTTCTGGGACGGTGCCCAAGCCCTCGCTGCTCTCCGCCATCTTGGCTGGAAGCTGCGGAGCCAGCGAGGCGCGGCGCCGCGCGAAAGGTGGGGGGGGAACCGGCAGGTGGCGCGAGCGCGGAGGGGCGGGGCGGGGCTCGGGGCGGGGCGGAGAGGGGCGGGGCTCGGGGCGGGGCGCGGAGGGAAAGACGGCGAGTTCCGCTGGGGCTGAAAAGCTGTTTCCTCCAGGTCTCCCTTCGCAGTCTCCCCCCATAGATCTAGTGCGAGCCTTTGGCTGTAACAGATATTCTGTCTTCTCTGAGCCACACCTTCTACTACTCTCTGCGAGTCCCCTAGTAATGAAGGAAGCGGACCTTCAGTCACCCGCAGTCCTAGCATTCTGGGAAGCCCACGCAGCTAAGAGCATAAACTCGAGACCATCCTGAGCAGTTTAACAAGACCCTGTCTCAAAAGGAAAAATAAAAAGGAAGAGGACTACAGGAATGTTTAGCAAGAGGGTTGTACTTTACTCCTGAGTGAGGATTCAGGAAAAGGAAAATATGAACTTATGAAAAGCAGTTTCATGCGTTGATAGTGAGATTTATTTTAGGAACGAACAAAAATTCCAACTGAGGACCATGGTAACCTCTCCAGGTGCGTTCATGTCTCCTACCTAAAGCAAGTTCACACAGACGAAATTTTCAGACACAAACCTGAAAATAAATTTTAAGTACCAGGAAAAGTTAAATGAGAACGTAAGGCATCTTATGACAAAGATACAAAAGACTTAAGGCAACATATGATTTTTCCTGCTGAAGTCCTTAAAACCAGTTGCCCCCAATAGCAGTAGTAGGTGGGGAGGGGTGGGCAGCAGAAAAGGGAAAAAGAGGTACTGTACGGTAGTGACTTGAGCAAAGCTCCAGGTGTGGAAAAAGAGCTATTTAAAAACATGTTTATGTGGACCGGGGATTTAGCTCAGTGGTTCCGGCGCCTGTCTTGCAAGTACAAGGACCGAGGTTCGATCCCCCGGTAAGCACATACAATACTGGGTGTGGAGACTCACCCCAGCAGCAACCAATACCACATACCACAGTGCCAGGCGTGGTGGCTCACGCCTGAAATCCCAGCACTCAGGAGGCAGAGACAGGAGGATTGCTGTGATGTGAATTGGAGGCTGAGCTCAGGGCCAGCCTGAACTACAAAGTGAGACGAGACCCTGTCTAAAAAAAAAAAAAAAAAAAAAAACAACAAACCATGTTTATGTCACGCTAATGAAATCAGCAACCAAGGAACGTGAACCAGGAGCAGAGTAAGAACCTGACCTGGGGGACTAAGATTTTGGTTTCCACTAACCCGGTCTGAGATGCCCTGCGAGTCAGCCAGGCCCTTCACCATCCAGCCACATGACTCACTGCCTTCGGAGAGCCCTGACAGCCTCCTTCATCCCGCACAAAATGCTTAGAAGCGGAATTGCATAACCGGGGCCTGAGCTTCAAAGACAGTGTCTCCCCTGAATTCCACACAGCTGTGTCACATCAGGCAAGAACCCAACCCTTTTCATCTCACCTTCCCATCTGTAAGCGATCATAATGGTGCAACGTTGGTGTTCCGCAATATATTTTCTACTGTCAGTGTAACAAAACCTTCAAATTTAGAGGCGTTAAACAACTCGGGTCTGTCATCTTAGAGTTCCATACAGCTCTGTGTAGTTTCACTGGGCTATAATTGAGATTATCAGGACAACTGCTTTTCTTTCCACAGATTCTAAGGAAAAATTTGTTTCTTTGCCTTTTCCAGCTTCTAGGTACCAGCCACATTCCTCAGCTAGTAGTCCCCTTTCTCCATCCTTGTCGTGTTCAAAGTCAGCAACATCACATCTCTGACCATTCTTTCATAGACACATTTCCTCTGACTCCGCCTGGGCCAGAAAAGGGTCCTGACCCATGTACATAGACTGGACCCAACCATAGCCCCAGGGGAATCTCCCTTCTTAGGGTCAAAACTTAATCACAATGGGCCAGGGAGTTAGCTCAGTGGTTCTGGCGCCTGTCTTGCAAGTGCAACGGCCCAGGTTGAGCCCCTCTCCCCCAAGTAACTACATACAATACTGGGCGTGGAGACTCACACCCAGCAGCTATCAGTGCCACATAATACAGTCCAGGGTGTGGTGGCTCACGCCTGTAATCCCAGCACTCAGGAGGCAGAGGCAGGAAGGATTGCTGTGATGTGAGTTTGAGGTTGAGCTCAGGGCTAGCCTGAACTACAAAGTGAGACCTTGTCTCAAAAAAATTAATCACATCTGCCATATCCTTTTTGTCATGCTCTATTTTCAGGTTCTGGGGATCAGAAAGTGTCTTTTGGGGCCATTACCCTGCCTGCCACCCTTTGTGAGGGCCCTATAAACTTTTTTTTTTTTTTTTTTTTTTTTTTTTTTTGCAGTACGGGGGATCAAACTCAAGACCTTGCACTTGTGAAGCAGATGAGGCACCAATGAGCTAAATCCCGGGTCGCTCTATAAACATTAATGCTTTCATTCTTATTAATCTGGAATTTCTTTCCTCCTTAGAAAAAATGACTCAAAATTTATGTCCTCAATAAAGATTCATCATACTAATGATGATCTTCTCCAGTAAAGACAAATTCAAGCTGGCACATTTACCTAGTCCCTGAACTGTTTCAATAGTTTACACTTGTCTTGTTTATTTTATTCATTTATTTTTGTACATTTTTATGTCACCTTAGGTCTCTCAATCCCAAGGGCACCTCAGTGCAAGCTGGCTTGGAAAATGAAAGAATCATTTCTATATCCAACTGTATGTTGCACCAGAAAACCCACTGCATGATAGCATCGAAATATCAAAGCCTCACTCCCTTTTCCAGTGTCTTCACAGTATGGGAGAGTCCAGACCTCCTCTGAGAAATCCCCACTTGCTTGTGCTTCAAGAGTATATAGCACGGGGCTGGGGATTTAGCTCAGGGGTTCCAGTGCCTGTCTTGTAAACACAAAGGCCCAGGTTCATCCCAGTAACCACATACAACAATACTGGGCATGGAGACTCACGCCCACCAGCAGTCAGTACCATAGACCACACCTGTAATCCCAGGACTCAGGAGGCAGAGGCAGGAGAATTGCTGTGAGTTCAAGGCTGGCCTGGGCTACATAGTGAGTTCGGGGCCAGCGTGAACTACAAAGCGAGACCCTGTCTCAAAAAAAAAAAAATGTAGTACAAGAAAATCACTTCCAAATCCACCATGTCAAGCTCCTTCAGTTCCGAAGACATTTTTAATTTGTAGTTTTCTGTCTTTCCTCACACAGTACTCACAGCTGAGAGACAGCTGGAAGGCTTTTGAAACCAGACAGTGCTGAAGCTCTGAAGCCACTGGAAAGAGCTGAGGATGAGGTGGCAAGAAGCATTCCAAACAGAGCTAAGCAGAAGGTGGGCTCTAACCTGTGACTGGTGACAGTTAAGAACTATTAAGTGCTGCATCTTAAAAATATGGTTACACTTAGCTGCCTTCATAGAAACCTGTATCACTCATAAAATGTTTCCTGAATTTCCCTGGTTCCTACTTCTATCAAAAGCTCCGAAGGGACTGGGGATTTAGCTCAGTGGTGCAGCTGCTTGCTTTGCAACCACAAGCTCAGGAGTTTAATCACCAGAACCAACCACAAAAAAGAAAACAAAAAAAAAAAGAGTCAGAGGGTATTAGCTTCATCCATTCCTCTGGGTATCTAAAAATTCATCACTGGATCAAGCCAATCTCTGTATGCAGAGATTTTGTTGTTCATGCAATTTGTTTCTTTATTAATTTTTTTAAACTTTGTTTTTCCTTAGCTGACTTCCTCTCCAGTTACTTCGTGTTCTCACATCCTAGCTGCAGGTTCTATACTCATAAGGGAAAACTAAACCTTTTGAAAATTCAATCTGAATAATAAAAAAATGAGGGCAGATTTTATTTCTTCCTACAAAGAAAATAAAAAGCTAGTTGTCTTTGCAGGAAATGGACTATCTTATCTCAGAAGATAGACATGAGCACAATTCAGTCCGCTCCAGAGTAAAACAAGGTAAGGTAAGGAGAGCAGGGCAGGTGACACAGACCAGCTTCCTGGGTGTTACCTGTCCCCTGCCGGGGCATTCTTTCCTTAGCTTTCATCTTCCAGACGTGCCACCCCCCCGCCCCATCCTGATGCTACCTGTCTGAACCCAGCTCAGACGCCCTGCTGGGGAGCCAGGCCTGCTGAGGCACTCCTTGCACCATGCCTATTGCAACACCTGCCCATAGAAATGACCTCAACATGAGCAGCAATATCTTCCCCACAGTTCACAGAATAAAGTTTGTTTACCACTTCTCCTTCTGAAACAGCTTCTGCTGTTTCCTTTTTGTGACTTCTGACAGTAACATTAATAGCTGAAGGGTTTGCCAAGAATTTAAAGCTAAATGTTCTAAGTAACTACTTAAAGATTTATTCACTTGTTTTTGCAGGGCTGGGGATCAAGTCTAAGACCTTAAGCCTGTTTACGTAAGCCCTGCATCACTGAGTTGTAACCCCAGCCCAGTATCAGTAGATTTTATTCATTAACATAGATTTAGCAAATACATAAATGTGAAAGGAACAACACTGTCCCAGAGAGAAGATCAGTCTGGTCTGAGGAGACTGGAAGGCAATAGAGTACACAGTGAGATGTCACATGTGTGTTGACTTATTTTGGAACAGTAAATATTGACTTCGAGAGATCCAGATAATATTTCTGTTCACAACTCCTGGGGAAAAAAAAGTATACCAGAAGATGGGCCAGGTAGGATTTGCATTCTGGGTTCAGTGTGAAACCAAACAGCAAAATAAGAATTTGACTTGCAAAAAATTCTGAGTCATTACAACTTGTCACAGCAAGAGCCACTTGTCTACAGACTGATAACCCCTCCTGGGAAAGCGCCTCCCTCAGAAGAAAGCTGGGGCCACTTACCCAGCATTTCACTGCTTGGGGCTAAATTCCAACTGGTCTCTTAATAGATAGTAGGCCTCAGGGAGTTATTTGCCTAAACTTCAGTTTCTTCAAGTGTGAATTAGGGACATGAAGAGTTTCTAGAGCTTCAAACTGTACCCAGATTAAAAGAGCAATCTATGTGTAATATTTAGCTTGGAGCTTAATTAACATTGGAGACTAAGATTACCAGGCATTTGTCAGTAAACCACCTAGTCCAGCATTTAGCTGCTTCATTGATAAAATCAAAACCAGATACATAAATGTCTTTTTTCCCTTATCCATTAACAAAATAGCATCATTGTCTATCATTGTTCATTGCACCCAAACCTCATTTCTGAGTACTCTGTGGGTAAAAGTTGCCTGAAATTTGTGTCCTACTATTATAGAGGAGGAAAGGAAAATGTGTCCAAATTAGACTCGTGAGGAAGGTGTCATTTTGTTGTACCTGAAACAGTACTTTCCTTGAAGGCACATACTGTGCTGGTAAACACATCAACAAGTCTGTCCCCACCTCTCGGGAGTGCATCTAAGTCACACAAGGGACAAGGGACATACTGTTCCCTGCCCCGCCCAATATCTTGCTCATAGTAAGTCCTCAATGATTATTTGTTAAATGATCTATATATAAATATATCCCATGTCCAGTTTAACACTATTAAATACGTCTTGTGAGTTGGGTTATCTCTCTCCAAAAAGATTCCTTTCCCTGCCCCTGGGAAAAGCAGATTTCTGATCTTTATCCCCTTAAGATTTTTTTTAGGTGTTTTTTTTTTGTTTGTTTGTTTGTTTGTTTTGTTTTGTTTTTTTGAGACAGGGTCTCACTTTGTAGTTCAGGCTGGCCCTGAGCTCAGCCTCAAACTCACATCACAGCAATCCTTCTGCCTCTGCCTCCCGAGTGCTGGGATTACAGGCATGAGCCACCACGCCTGGCACTGTGGTATGTGGTATTGGTTGCTGCTGAGCGTGAGTCTCCACACCCAGTATGGTATGTGGTTACTGGGGATCGAACCCAGGTCCTTGAGCTTGTAAAACAGGCGCTGGAATCACTGAGCTAACTCCCTGACCCTATCCCCTTGAGATTTGTTAAAATCATTGAAACGTTTTTTAAAGAGGTTTAGAGCCCTTCACATATAATTATAGGACTGTAAAAAAAGGTAAAGTGCAAGCAGCCTTTCTACATTGACTGTAGTAAACTAACCTTTTCATGTGGATTCTAATGATTCATTCAAAACGTCTGGTCACACGAGTGCTCTGCCAGCTGCTACCTTTTGGTATAGTGACACCAAGTGGTCACATTTGTATGTGCAAGAGAATAAAGCCCAGCCGGGGCTGAGCGAATTTCTGTGGCAAAACTGTGCCCAGGAATGTTCTATTCCATGAAGATGGGACCCCACAGTAGGGAACAATTTTAGAAGGCAATTTGAAATCAAAGCCAAATAAAGCAGTTTTTCATGAACTATGGGTAGGGTGTGAGTGGAGTCCAAAAGTAGCCCCTGGTTTTGTTCACTCAACATTTTTTATTGAGTATTTGTAGTACAACAGGTTCTGTGCTAATCTCTCAGAGAGATTTGGATCATAGGTGCACGGCCTCTGCATTTCTCCTTGCTTTCGTATTCTGCCATCACCTCTCCATCGTTCAATCCACTGAACATGAAAAATAATGTTGCTGGAGCTGGAGCTCGGCGGAAGAACCCTGGGCTCGCGTGCACAAGGCCCAGGGCTTGATTCCTAGCACCACAGACAACAAAAGATATTTTTCTGAGTTTGCACTCTGCCTTTTTTTCATATCCCCCAAACGTGTAGCATAGATTATTACCTCTTCTCTTACATTCTCCTTGCTCTTGTGTTTGCTCCTCATCCTGTCAGTGCACTTGGTGTTCCTGACATTTTCTCCTCCTAGCTCCAATGTCCTTGCCCTTTTTCTCCTTCTCCTCTCATTTATCCTACTGTTTTTTCTCTCCTC
This sequence comes from Petromus typicus, assembly GCA_004026965.1. Lineage (NCBI taxonomy): Eukaryota > Metazoa > Chordata > Mammalia > Rodentia > Petromuridae > Petromus > Petromus typicus. The sequence continues at coordinate 12,518 of PVIR01001726.1, forward strand.
TTGGCAAGAAAAAGTTTAAAAGTTATAACTAAATATAATGAAATAAAGTAGTTAGAGCTGACATGTATTCCAACAGCCTCTATAAAATAACATCCCTTGAGCATATGCCTTTCTGTGTTTTGCTATTCTCCCTAGCACTCAGTACCGCTTTTTCATGTGTCTATGTTTCTGGCCCTGTCACTAAAACACAAGCTCCTTGTGAGCAAGGAATTCCCAGTTTGCTATATCAACACTCCGGGGCTCACGGCCCACCGCACTGTACTGGGCCACTATTAGTTTACTGATGGATGAGCCTTTGCTATGACTCAAGCACTGCATCAAATACATTTCATGCCTAATTCTATTAACCCTTTCCGTAGCTCTTGCAGTAGTTGTAAAAGCAGGATTCAAACCCACATCTTTCTGGATTCATTCACTTAGTCACTAAATAAACTAAACTGCCTCCCTGTTTCTTAGTTACTTTTCTTGCTGAGACAAAATAGCTGGCATCCAAAGTTAAAGGGGAAAGGTTTACTTCGGCTCACACTTCGTAGAGGTTTCAGTGCAGTCACCTGGCTCCGAGACAGGGTGGCACAGCAGAGGGGCACCGAACAGCAGAAACAGCGCTGACCAAGCAGGTCAGACAGGAGCAGCAAGGCGGCAAAGTAGTGAGAAGTGAGCCAGCAAATGACAGCAGCCCTCTTTTGGTCCCTTGTTTTCTCTCCAGGCTTCCCACCCTCTAGGATTGGTAGCACTCACACCCTGGGCGGAGCTTCCAATTTCCGCACCCAGAACTGTGCCAACCATTCAGTGGATAATTTAGTAATCACACATCCTTAATTCCGGCACACACACTCTAGACCCAGCCTCCTCCCAAAAGCCCCTCCTATGACCAATGAGGCTTTGGAGGATATCTACATACAAACCATAATACCTTCTTGGCTTCCAAAGTTTCCTCTACTGTTGCAATAAACAGCTAATGTAGTCAGTTAAATGTGTGCAACAATCACTGGGCAGCTCTACAAGCCCGTCTGGTCCATGACCCCAGTTCCTCAGTGCTCCAGGCGCAGCAGGCCCCAGTCATGGCTGGACCTGCGTTTATTTCTGAAGTCTCCCTGAACTCCATCTTCTACCCACAGTATGTAGAACACTATACATTCTCATTGGAGAATAAATGAGGCCACACGAGTATTCTATTTGAACCGTATATCAGTATTCTATTGATATAAAGATTCATGAATATGACTTTTAAAGGGGATATTTCATACTGCTGAAGGTTATGTCACCAATAAAATGTACAGGCACAGGAAAAGAAAAACCACATGGTCTCAAATATACATGGAACCTAAAGGAATTGCACACAAACAAACATTGAGTACAGTTGCGGTTCACTGAGGCTGGAGGAGAGGAGAGATGAAGAGAGATGCTGATCAAACATTACGAGGTGTTAGTGGGGCAGAGGGATAAGCTTGAGCAGTCTGTACAGAATGGCGACTGTAATGAAGAATCCAATGCCAGAGATTTAGCTCTGTAGTCCTAGTACCTATATAGCAAGTGCACAGTCCTGAGTTTGATCCCCAGCAACCAGATACAACAATGCCTGAGCGGTGGCTCACATCTATTATCCTAGCACTCAGGAGGCAGAGGCAAGAGGATTGCTGAATTCAAGGCTGACCTGGGCTACAAAGTGAGTTCTTAGCCAGCCTGAACTACAAACAAAGTGAGACACTGTCTCAATAAAACAAAAACAAAAACAAAAAAATCTATAGGCTGAGAATATAGCCCAGCTGCACCGTGCCTGCCTGGCAATCACAGGGTCCTGAGTTCAAATCCTGCTATCAAAGGAAAAGTCCATTTTATATTTCCAAATGTCTAAAAGTAGATTTTTGGGGTTTTTTGAGACAAGGTCTTGCTTTGTGGTTCAGGCTGGCCCTGAGCTCAGCCTCCAACTCACATCACAGCAATCCTCCTGCCTCTGCCTCCCGAGTGCTGGGATTACAGGCGTGAGCCACCACACCCAGCACTGTGGTATGTGGTACTGATTGCTGCTGGGCGTGAGCGTCCACGTCCAGTATGGTATGTGGTTAATCGGGGATTGAACCCGGGTCCTTGCGCTTGCAAGACAGGTGCCGGAACCACTGAGCTAAATCCCTGGCCCTAAAAGTAGATTTAAAATGTTCTCATCACAAAATATTTAAGTATATGAGGTGATATGTTAATTAGTTTGATTTATTATTCCACAATGAAAACATTTCAAAACTTCACATTGTTTTTTATTTTGAGCTTTTTCTGGTTTTTTGTTTGTTTGTTTGTTTGTATGCTTTTATTTTTGTTTTGAAACAGGGTCCTGCTGTGTAATTTAAGCTTGAATTTTCCTAGCACTTGAGAGGCTGAGGCAGGAGGATCAAGACTTTGAGGCCGGCCTAGGCTACATAGTGAGTTCAAGGTCAGTCTGAACTACACAGTAAAACCCTGCCTCACAGAAAGAAAGAAAAAAAAGTACATATCCCAGGGTGATTTAACAATTTCACCATGCTTGCTTTGCAACTGCAGGATCCTGAATTCAATCCCTGGTACCGGGGGGGGGGATATATATATATATATATATATATATATATATATATATATATATATATATATATTATAAATATATATATATATTATATAAATAAAGCCATATATATATATATATATGGTTTATATTTCTTAAGAACTTATTAATGTGCCAAGTAGGCATTGTGCTAAGCATTTCACATACAGCAACCAGTTGAGACAGGTTTTTATTATGCTTTCCATTTTAGAGTTTCAGAAACTAAAGCAAAAATCACATAACTGATAAATGTCTGGTCTAGATTAAAATTTAAATCTTTGATATTAATGTATGTAATAAAACAAGATGCAGTACACCATTCTGGGATATCTACAGCTGTGTTTAAGTAGTTAAAGAACTGAGCATGCCATCCAAAGATTTTTAGAGTATAGAATTTTGCTTTGTTTTTAATGTTTTCTATCCTTTTCTAAAAGCCTGTTATCGTCATTCCTAAAAACATTTCTTTCACTTCCTAAAGTCAAAGAAATACAATATCCTGTTTGCTCTTAAACTGGTAAACTTCATGGTCAGCTTTTGGAAAAGAGCCCAAACGAGTCTGTGAATACAAGTGCGAAACAATTATGTTATCATCAAACAATTACAAAAATTTCTTCTGGTACGTCAAATTGTACAATTACCTTTTCCTCCTATTTTTTCCCAGCCCTCTGCAGGCCCGCCCCTGGATACACTCCCTCTCTCTACCTCCCACTAGCTTTGCAAAGCCCCAAGCAGGTCTCTACTTTCTTATCAGCTAGGCTCAGTGTAGCAACAAAGCACACTATGACCTCTGGACCAAGTCCATCAGACCTGGGTTCTGGGCCTCTTCTAAGGGGCTAACAGCACACCTGCAGGACCTGGAGAGGCATGAAGAGCCTCGGGCTCATCCCATTCTTAGTCTTTCCATGGCTAAGGCCTGGCCCCGGGAAGTTCTAGTGTGAAGTGGTAAATAAATGGTCTTTAAACACTGCTACAGCCTCATCCTAAGACCATAGCTGCTGCCATTAATTTATCAAAATCATCCTCAGTATGAAGATTCAGGCAACTATTCTCAGTGCTTCAGAATTTATATGCTAGTTTAGATCTGTTGAGCTTCCTTGTTTGTGGAGGTTCATAATGTCGAGTAAAACTGACAGTACCTACTCTCTTTTAGCTGGGTCCAGACCACTGCTCATTCTTGAGAAACAATCATATCGCCTTGGGTGGGGACAGCTGGCAAAGAACCAGCAAATAAAGAGGCTGTGGTGAAAATCAAGATACTTAAACACGAGGAGAACACTTAGTGGAAATTAGCTTATAGTTACAGCACATGAAAGCAGTACTGCCCCGAGCAAAGGGACTAGGGCACCAAAGCCAGTTCCTGATCCGACAGGCAGGTGAGCGTCAGCCTCCTGGTTTCTACCAGCTGGACAGTTTTGATACCCAAAGCTAATCCAAAGGAGACCGTGACAGCAGGTCTTTCTTTACCTTTCTCCCTTTTTCTCTTAAATCCAGTCACCTATACGAATGGCTAAAACCGAATTTCACTTTTTTACCCTGAAATGTCATCCCCCAATTCAATTTGTATAGCTGTCTGAAAAGCTTTTAAAGGATGATTCACTGATAACACACACCATGGAAAAGCATAGTTTCAGCTCAACTCTTCCCGGAAGAGACCTCCTTTCAAATTTAATACTTTAAGGCTGGGAATTCAGCTCAGTGGTTCCAGTGTCTGTCTTGCAAGCACAAAGTCCTGGGTTCAATCCTGAGTAAATGCCAGATGTGGTGACTCATGCCCACCACCAATCAGTACCACTAATCCCAGCACTCGGGAGGCAAAGGCAGGAGGATTGCTGAGTTTGAGGCTGAGTTCAGGGCCAGCATGAACTACAGAGAGAGACCCTGTCTCAAAAAAATTAAAAACAACAACAAAATTAATACTTTATGCAATGGTACCATATTTCACACAACAAATGAATACCAACATAGCACCTCAAAATCGTGTGATTCTGGGGCTGGGGGTTTAGCTCAGTGGTTCTAGCCTCTAGCTGGCAAACTCAAGGTCCTGAGTTTGATCCACAATGCCAGGCATGGTAACTCATGCCTATAAGCCCAGCACTCAGGAAGCAGAGGCAGGAGGATTGCTGTGAGTTTGAGGTTTTCCTGGGCTACATAGTAAGTTCAGGGCCAATATGAACTACAAAGCAAGATCCTGTCTCAAAAAAAATAGAAAAAAAAAAAAAAAAAGAATCATGCTATTCTGATCCACTCTTCCCAAATGGAGGCAGAAAGCTCATTGAGCCACTGGGGGAGAGTTGAGCAGAACAAGCTAGACCAGTGGTGGTGAACCAGTGGCATGCCTACCACAGCGGGCACACAGCCTATCTGGCAGCACACTTACCAAACCTGCGCATCAAATAAATAAGTGGGTTTTGTGTCGCAGGTCTCTAAAAGGCTTGCCATCACTGGGCTAGACCATTTGGGGGAAGTCTGCTCTGGTAGCAAGCAGCCAGCTATGCAATCGGGAGGTGAAAGGAATACAGCCTGGGTGGGGTGAAAGAGAATATGGGTCATTGGTGGTCCCCACCAAGAGGCCTCGTAGTCCTAGTGACTCATTCACAATCCTCAGTTAGGGGGACCCATTCTCCCAGGTGATGTGTCAGGAATACAGAGTGTGCCAGGAGAGTTTGCACACTCAGAAAGAAAATCAACTGAGTCATCCTTATGTGACACTGGAAAAGCCATCTGTGTCACTGAGCTCTCTGAGTTCACTTGCTAAAGAAGCCAATTCCATTTGGCTATTATCAGAACACTTACCTTTCTCTGGGAACCTGAGATCCTACCTGAAGAAAAAGGTGGTCAGGGAGAGGTTGCTAACAAGAGTTTAGGGTTTTGTAGCAAAACGCATCTGCTAAAGCACTCTCTCTCTCTCCTGGACCAGGGTAAAATGAGTAGGAAAACACACAGATATTCTCTCTGTCTCAATTTCCAGGGGAAGTTCCCTAAGAATAAATCTCCTTGCAGTCCCAGCCCCACTGTCTCCAGGCCTGGAACTTTGCCTTGATGTCCATTCCAGCTCCCCGTGGCACGGCCTTCGCACTCCTTGAGGAATCTGCCTCCAGCCAAACCCCCTTCCCTCTTACAAGCTCTAACCTTAGAGCTTGCGATTTTAAAACACTTTTGCTTCCTCTTCTTTGCTGATGACAGCATTCTCTTGCTCTCCTTCCCTTTGCCTCTTAAGGTCATCATTAACACAAAAGCTCAAACGAATTAGTTCAAGAAGAATTTATCTAGCATCTTTGTGCCAGGCACTGTGGTATCCTTTGCAAAGGATACTAAAACATAAGGAAGCCACAGGCTATCAAAATGGTTAGAACAGCTGAGCTCAGTGGTTCCAGGGCCTGCCTTGCAAGTGCAAGGGCCTGGGTTCAGTCCCTGGTAAACACAAACAACAATGTGAGGCTTGAAGACTCATGCCCGCCAGCAATCAGAACCACATACCACAGTGCTGGGCATGGTGGCTCACACCTGTAATCCCCGCACTTGGGAGGCAGAGGCAGGAGGATTGCTGGGAGTTCAGGGTCAGCCTAAGTTGCAAAAGTGAAACCCTGTCTCAAAAACAAAAACAAAAATAACTAGGATTACAGGTCCCATTTGACCCTGCTATTTCCCTGCTTGGAGTATACACAAAAAAATTAAGATTCATATCACAGCGACATATGTGCACCCATGTTTACAGCAGCTCAGTTTGTGGTTGCTAAATCTTGGAAACAACCCAAATGTCTATCAACTGGAGACTGGATAAGGAAGATGTAGTTTTTCTATAAAATGGAGTATTACTCTACCATAAAAAATGACAAGTTTGAGTCATTCATACTCAACTAGACATATCTTCAGGAGATACTCATAAGTGAAATAAACAGGTCAAAGATGTGTAAATACCATATCTTTTTCTCTGATATAAAAAACTGAAAATGTCTGTTAGATATTATAAAATAGAAACTATTTTTTTTTTTTAGGTTTTTTGAGACAGGGTCTCGCTTTGTGGTTCAGGCTGGCCCTGAGCTCAGCCTCAAACTCACATCACAGCAATCCTCCTGCCTCTGCCTCGCGAGTGCTGGGATCACAGGCGTGAGCCACCACGCCCGGCACTGTGGTATGTGGTACTGGTTGCTGCTGGGTGTGAGTCTCCACATCCAGTATTGTTATGTGGCCACCGGGGAATCGAACCCGGGCCCTTGCACCTGCAAGACAGGCGCCGGAACCACTGAGCTAACTCCCCGGCCCTAAAATAGAAACTATTGAAAAGGAAATGGGGTAGGGGTAAGTAATGAAGGGGAAGAAAAATTTGTTCTACAAATACACCGTAGAAAAGATCCTACATGCCACATAGGAATTCAGGACTAGTACCAGGACAAACTAGAATGATGGTAACTTAAAAAATGAAACAAAGCTTATGTATATAGAGGATGGGGGGATTGTAGGATGTAAAAGGGAATGGGAAAAAATGAGAATCACGTCATGTCATATACTGGTACAAATTGTCAATGTTGAGTGTTATCATGATATGTATATAAAATGTACCTATTTCACAAATTTTAAAGTGCAGAGGGAGGTCTTATCTTTATTTTTCATCTCAAATTTGGCCACATAACCGGTTCTATAATAGCAAACTACAGTAACCTCAATGACATGCACAGATAAGAGTAGAATGTTGGTCCAAGTCTTCAACAAACCCAATTTTTAAAGCAATAGTTTAGGAACCTGGAGAACTCATCTGTGTAGTCTCCACTCTTAGGGTGCTGCTGGAAGAATACTGTGGCTGTCAGAGAGAAAAGTCCAGGTATAAGATCAGTACTCGGGATATTTGTTCTACAAATACACCATAGAAAAGATCCTACATGCCACATAGGAATTCAGGACTAGTACCAGGACAAGGTCAGCTGTGAGGCTAATTCTCTAATGAGTGAAATTTGTAGATGTGGGCTAGGGTTGGAGACCAGAAGAGAAATGGAAAGAGTCAGGGGTTAAAAACCAAGGGCTCTGTGTAAATGTGTTCTAGTATGCATAGTTGATATTGTGAAATAGAAAATATTTAAAAGGAAAGAGGGTGCAGGGTAAATAACAAGGGGAAAAAGAATGTGACAGTAATTTTTTTTAAAAAAGGAAACAAATCTTATGTATATGGGGTGAGTGGGGGAAGGAGAAAAAATGAGAATCAAGTCATTGAATGCAATGATGATGTATATTCATAATGTACCAATAAAGATTTGAATAATAATAATTTTTAAAACCCGAGGGCTCTGAACAGCACGACTACAGAAGCCACAGTAACTAAAACGTTTTTCCTCCCCCTTCTCTTGTTTCCCTTTGGACAACTGACCTAACCAGCAGGCAAGCACACGAATTCCGGAAGGTGTCCCACCAAGAGAAAATCGCCAGGGTTCCAATCTCTAAACATGCAGTGGGTGGTGCTAGAAGAAGAGTCTAAAAATTACCTGCCCTTCTTCACAGAGTGTTTGTAGTGCTCAGACAAGAGGAAGGTTTTGGCATGGGACTTTTCTGGCAGAGTTGTGATTATTTTACCGTAGCAACTGTATACTGAGAATACAAGAGTTAGTCAATAAAAGTAGTTTTCTATGACCCCAGCACTACACTAAGCCCTATAAAGAGATTCAAACTATGTACAAAATAAACTTCGAAAATATAAAATCATTCAGGTGTTAACTGGGCTCCAGAACATTTTTGACAATGAAGACACAGCATTAAAGAACAAATAAATAAACACCTTTCCATTTAGTCTACAAACATTAGTCAACAAATATTTGACTGTCACTATCATATGCTATGACTGATGTCTTGTTCCCACAGTGACCATTGTTAATGAAAATATAACTAGAAAGAAAGCACAACTTGAATTTTAAAAGCCACTCTTTAGACACAAAGACACATAGTCTTTCATTTTAATTGTGACTGAACTGTGCAAATTAATCCTCATATTACCAAAGAAGCTATTTTAAAATCCTATGTGGAAATAAATACATCTGAAATATCCCATGTATCCAAGACAACAGCAGCATATGAACATTCTAATTTTTTTTATGACTTGCATTCACCCAAATACAAATTAGTCTCACTGAAGTCTCATTTTGCAGGATATTTTCCACCGGAAGCCATTTTAAAGAGAACAGTTGAAAACTCACAGAGATGACGATGGAATATCTAGTTAGAGATGGAATGAAGTCATTTTTGGTCACTTGAAAGGCATTTATATTCTTTAACATGATAATTAATATCAAAAAGTATATTTTTCTTATAATTTCTCTAAAGGTAAAAAAAATTTGAGAAACTAGACACAGAACCATAGCTATTTTTAAAACTATATTCTATTATGAAGAAAACTATAAAAGGGAAGGAAGAGATTACTTGTTAAAGCCACTAAGGGAATAGATGACATTTAGAGGAGTCCTACCTTATAGTTACTTCAATGGGCAGCTCGAAAGACTGAATGTCGGCTAAGACATTCTCGTAGCTTTGATCTGTGTCTTCCTCAAGCATTGCTCCATATACCTCTGACTTCTCAACTGCAGACATCAGATTTTATATGTAAAATGGCTGTAATGTAAAATAAAATAATGTCGTTTTCCTTATAACAATTCTCGGCTCACATAATGAAGAAACAAAAACAAGTTTGCTGTCTGACTTCATGCTATCAAAGTCCTTGCTTCTGACAATGTTGCACAGCTGTTGCTGTCCCATCTCTACTTATAACATTTTACTTATTATTAACCTTGACACAGTTCAGAAAGTTCCTGGCTAGCGCCTGCTATATTTATTCACTTGCTTCTCAAGTATAATAACTGCAAGAATGAGAACCATTACACCAAAAATGTTATTAAACACTTAGAAGACATTATGTTGGAACATGTTTGCAATACATAATAATTACATTTCATGGTAGTTGCCACATGTAGGTAACACATCTTAATTCTTCTTTTTTTTTTTTTGAGACAGGGTCTCGCTTTGTAGTTCAGGCTGGCCCTGAGCTCAGCCTCCAACTCACATCACAGCAATCCTCCTGCCTCTGCCTCCCGAGTGCTGGGATTACAGGCGTGAGCCACCACGCCCGGCACTGTGGTATGTGGTAATGATCGCTGCTGGGGTGAATCTCCACCCCTAGTGTTGTTATGTGGTTGCTGAGGATCGAACCCTGGCCCTTGCGCTTGTAAGACGGGCGCCGGAACCACTGAGCTATATCCCTGGCGCCACATCTTAATTCTATATTAAGCCCCTTCTCCCACTCTCACTCTGTCTCTTGGTTATCTTCGTTTTTGCAAGCCACTTATGTCCCTATTTCTTATTATATCTCATTCTTTATATTTTGAGTTCCTCATACAAAAGAAACCGTGCAAAGTAGTTTGCATATCTGACTTATTTCACATTTTAACTTCAAGATACATTCTTTTTTGCAAATGGCTCAAATTTACCCTTTATATCAGAGTCCATTGTGTACAAACACCTTTTTTTTGAGACAGGATCTTGCTTTGTAGTTCAGGCTGGGCTTGATTTGGGCCTCAAATTCAGTAATCCTCCTGCCTCTGCCTCCTGAGTGCTGGGATTACAGGTGTGAGCCACCACGTCTGGCACTATGGTATGTGCTACTGTTTGCTGGTGGGTGTGAGTCTCCAAGCCCAGGATTGTTGTATGTGGTTACCGGGGACTGAACTCGGGCCCTTGTGCTTGCAAAGCAGGTGGCTGAACCACTGAGCTAAATCCCCAGCCCAATGATCCCATTTGTTGATTCGTACTACTTTTTCTTCTGCAATTGGCTTCTGTTCAGAGTCCTTGCTTATCTCTGTCTTTACCAGTTTCACCTATTGTGTCTTCCAGTTAATTAAATTTTCCTTTTTTAACATTTATATCTTTGATCCATTTTGATTTTAGTCTAGTACATGATAAAAGTTGTGAGTGTAGATCCCAGTCTTCTGCATGTGGATAGCCAATTTTCCCAGCACCATTTGTTAAAGACACCATCTTTACTGATCTCTTTGTCAAAGATCAGATCGCTGAACATGCCTGGATTTATTTCTGCCTTTTCTGTTCTGTTCCAGTGATTCATGTTTGTTTTTGTGCAGTGTCAGGCTGGTTTTAATCACTATAATTTTGTGATACATTTTTTTAAAAATTTTTATTTTTTGAGAGGTCTTTGTAGTTCAGGCTGGCCTGAATTCACTATGTAGTCCAGGCTAGCCTCGAACTCACAGCAATCCTCCTGCCTCTGCCTCCTGAGTGCTGGGATTACAGGTATGAGCCACCACGCCTGGCTTTGTGGAGTGTGGTACAGAGAAGTGAACTCGGGACTTTGTACTTACCAGGCAGACACTAGAATCACTGAACTAAATCCCTGGCCTTGTGATACATTTTTAATTCTGCGATTTTTATACCTGCTATTTAGCACTTGTTGCTTGCCATTGCTTTTGCTATGCTGGGTTTCTTCAAGTTCCACACAAATTTTAGGATAGTTTTCTAGTATGCTGAGGAACACTGTTGCTATTTTGATTGAGCATGTATTAATTCTGTACACCAGTCCTGGAAGTTTGGCTATTTTGACAATATTAGTTCTGTCTATCCAGAAACAGGATATCCTACCATTTTCATTTTTGTGCTCCTTTTCCCAAGTACTGTAGTTTTCACTGTACTTTCATTTCCTTAGATTAATGCTGAAATATTTACATTTTTCTTCATGCCATGTGAGTGGTATTATTTTCCTAATTTCTTGTTCAGTGAGTTCTTTATTGGAATACAGGAACACTGTTGATTTCTGTGTGTTAATTTTGTATCCTGCTACACTACTGAATTTAGTTATTTTCTAGTTGTTTGCTAGAATTTTTTTAGCCATCTGTATACAGTATCATGTCATCTGCAAGTAACAATAATTTGTCTTCTTTCCTATATATATATCTCTTTTATTTATTTTTCTTTTTCCTAATTGGAATAGTGTTTCATATATATGAATAGGAATGATGACAGCAGATACCTTTGTCTTGTTCCTGATTTTAGAGGTAACTCTTTAGTTTTTTTACCACTCAATATATGTCGGCAGTACCTTTTTTGTAAATTGCTTATTTCACAGTGTGATAGGGTCCTTTTATATTAACTTTTGCAGATTTTTTGTCATGAGTGGATGTTGGATTTGATTAAAGACTCCTGCATTTATTGAGATTATTATGTTATTTTTTTCCTTGCTTCTGTTTATGTGGTATATTGTATTTATTGATTTGCATATGTTGAACTATCCTTGCATCTCTGGGATGAAGCTTACTTGATCATGATGTATGATCTTTCTGATGATTTGCTGCCTTCTGTTTGTTAGTATCTCAAGGTCTTTTGTGTCTATGTGCATGAAAGAGGTTGGCTTGTCTTTTTTTTGGTTAAGCCCTTGTCCATTTAGCAATCTATCTAATGCTAGCTTCCAGGAATAACTTTTGGTAAACTTCATCCCTTTCAGTTTGATAGTGTCTAGGCAGTGTTGGTGATCTTGCAGAGTTCTTGTAAAATCCAGCAGGTCCTGGGCTTATTAATTGGTAATTTTTTAAAATTACTGCTTCTATTATATTGCCTGTTCCTAGATTATTCAGAGTTTTTATATCTTCTTATTTTAATTTTGGTAATTCATATGTGTCTAAGAATCTATCCATTCCTTCTTAATTCTCTAATTTATGGGAGTACAGCTTTATATAATAGTTATTAATAATCTTCTGGATTTAGGCAGTATCTATTTTATGTTTTAATTACATTGATATCAATTTTTCTTTCTTTTGGTAAGACTGGCTAATGGTTTGTCTATTTTGTTTATTCTTTCAAGGAACAGCTCTTCGACTCATTGATTCTTTATACCTTTTTGTCTCAGTTTCATTTAGTTTCTATTTTATCATTATACTTTCCTTCCTCGTACTAGCTTTGGATTTGGACTTTTTTCTATGACCTTGAGGTGCAGCTTTGTTATTTATTTAGCCTTGCTGTGTTGTACTGATGTGGGCATTTATAGCTACGCACTTCCCTGTCAGGACTGCTCTCATCAACCATATGTTGGATATGTGAAATACATTTACTTATTTATTTATTTTTATATTAAATACAAAATTCAATATTTTAATTATGTCAATATATGTACATAATTATCCCTTCAACTCTGCCCTTATCCAAAAATCCACACTGGCAACTTGCCTAGGAGAAACGCCGTGGCCTCCGGGCTGTAGATGTAAGTTCCCTGGGCTTGCTGCTTGCCCCCCTTCACCTTCGCTTCTCCATCCTGCTCGGGGCTGTGTGAACTCCCTGCGTTCTAATGCCATTAGTTCATGTTTCTTATGTTCAAAGGCAAAATTTCCTAAAAGAAGTTAGGTTTTCATCCTGATCAGTTACTCACCCTCACCATGAATGAGTGAGAAAAACACTCCCTACAGATACAGGAAGCAGAGGCACATGACCAGCCGCAGTCCTGCAGGGAGGAGCAGCCCTTTCCTCCAGCAGAGACAGTCTGAAATGGAGCTGCCCATCCGGGCACAGCCAGCCAAACCTCAACTGACCCCAAATGCAGGAGCAATGATATCATTCTACCCATAATTCCCCTCTACACAGGATGGGGCAAATTTAAGAGGAATATGAACATCATTTACTCCATAATGTGAAATAATAGTGTCCTCCGTGAAGATGTAACAAAAAAGTATTTTTCAAAGCCAGATGTGGTACAATATTTCTATAATCCTTCCTATATAGGAGAATGAAACAGGAGAATCACGAGTTTGAGGCCAACCTGGGCAACTTAGCAAGACCCCATTCGATGTTTTAAAATAAAAATTTAAAAAAAAGAGAGAGAGAATATAGGTCAGTAGAGCACTTGCCTGATATACACAAGTACTAGATTCAAGCTTCTGTACTAAAATATAAACAAACAGTAGTTTTTATGTTAGTTATTTATATGAAAAAAAATTTTAATTTATACAGAACTATAAGAATAATTATGAGCAAAATGTCTCTCTGATGCCTGTCTGCATTCCTCACAACATAATAGTATACATCTGTATGTAATAGATGCTCAAGAAATGTGCATTCACTGAATACACAACAAAAGAAACTAAAAGTTAAGAAATACTTTTGCCTTGTAAGGAAATGTTGATCCAAATCATATAAAACTCTGACACGGGCCGGGGATTTAGCTCAGTGGTTCCAGTGCCTGTCTTGCAAGTGCAAGGGCTGGGTTCGATTCCCTGGAAACCACATACAATACTGGGCATGGAGACTCACACCCAGCAGCAATCAGTACCACATACCACAGTGCTGGGTGTGGTGGCTCACGCCTGCAATCCCAGCACTCGGGAGGCAGAGGCAGGAGGATTGCTGTGATGTGAGTTGGAGGCTGAGCTCAGGGCCAGCCTGAACTATAAAGTGAGACCCTGTCTCAAAAAAAAAAAAAAAAATCTCTGACAGCTCCTGGTTGAATTTATCAGAATCTGAGACTCTATAAACATAGGATAAATCACCCTTATCATAAAATATTAGTCATCACTATAACACGTTGTAGAGAATGAATTTATAATATCCACAGTTATATATGTACCTATAATGGCTCCTCTAACCCTAAGAAGTTAAAAAAATTATTTGCCCTACATGGTTTAAATGTTTACTCTGAAAAATTGTCAACTTACAGAAGAGTTACAAGAAGTACACAATGAATACTCCCAATACTCTTCATCTGACTGTTACATTTTGGCCACATTCATTTTCTCTTTCTGTGTCTAATTATGTAGATATGTTCATGCATATGTAAGATATGTAGAGTACTTTTAGACTAGGACGCCACTGTGTCATAAAGTAGTTTAGGTGACAAACCACTGCAGCTTTGACTGATTGCTTTTATAAGGCCATGGCCTGGGCCAGCCCCCTCTTCAGAGGCAGCTGCCCCAGGAGACTCCAGGTTGGGAAGCACGTTGCTTGATCCTCTCTGCTGCTGAGTCCTCCCCACCCTCTCCCTTCTCTCACCTCACGCTCTTCTGCTCCTCCTCCTGTAAGTGAATTTCTTTGTCCGCCTCTTACTTTCCTCCCCACTCTAAAACACAGGCAACAGCTTCCTGTTTCCATGGGCTCAACCAGCACCTTCCTTTAATTCAGAGCTTCCCTCGAGTGCTGTTTCCTGCCGGAAGTCCACACAGATTGATCAAATAGGAGGGGCTGGCCTCCCAAAAGTCAGTCAAGAAAACAACCTCTTCTGTCTCATCGTGCTGAGGTCGAATTCACCAAATAAGAAAAAGAAAAGGAGGAAATGGAAAACTTTTAAACAGCTATTTCAAGACGCTCATTAAAAAGAGTGGAGTGTGGGCCTGGAATACTTCCGGTCTTGACCCTTCAACTTTGTTTCCAGCTGCAGCCCCGATACCCTGACAACTTCCTAGGATGCACCCTGACCACAGAAGGGAGAAGTTGCAGTAGCCCTGTGACTCGGAGACATGCGTCGGGCCATGTATGGTATTGATATGTCCCTATTCCTAGTGCCGCTTCCTTCCTTATCTGGAACAGAACTTCTGTCTTATTAACCTATTTATTAATTTCTAATGGTCCTAGGAATTGAACTTGGGACCTTGCGCTAGCTAGGCAGATCCTGGAACCACTAAGCTAAATCCCAGCCCTCTGACTTATTACTCTGCTAGAGATCCCAGTCCCCCTAAAACTAAAAATTGACTTTAAAAAAATGTGAGTTTATTCTTAATAAAAATTCCCTCAGCATTTTACTTTTCTTCCTCATCAAGACTGGAATCCCAGCCTCCTGTGTGCACCAGAGACACCAGCGGGAAGCGTTGTGTCACGCTTCTCACTGGCGCAGGCTCCCCCCCTACAATTCAGGCTGTAAGAAACATCTAGGAACCTGGGAAATGAGAGTTCCTCCTCTGGAAGAAAAGAGGTGGCCAGCCCGGAAAACAGCATCTAGTGCTAAGTTCTGCTTGGCCTCGGTGATGCCCGTTTTCTTTGCTCCCGCTCCCCCTCTACCCCATCCTATATGAGCGGTTCTCTCATCTTCATGTTTTGGCCAGTGCATAAGAGCAACAGCAGAAGCCCAGCTTTGTAAGCGTAGAAGAGTCTCTCACAAAGCCCCACGCTGCCAGGCATGGTGGTGCACACTGTAATCCCGGCGCGGTGGGAGGCTGTGATAAGAGAATCACAAATTCAAACCCGGCCTGGGCACCTTAGCGATAAGTAAAACTCTGCCTCAGAAAATGAAAACATGACTGAAGGTGCACCTCAGCGTGGAGGCCCCAGGTTTAGTCCCAAGAACTGTTGCGGGAGCCCCATTCTGACACTGCCTGGTGACTGACTGCCAAACGTTGGCCTCTCACTAAGAAGAAAAGCAGCATTCGCTCTGGTCAAAATTGCCCTACTTTTCTGAATGTCTCTGGTATGAGGATGGATACTCTAGCTTTAAGGGTCAAAGTTGACTCCACAGGTACCTTTTCACGCATCACACATTACCACCAGCCTTTCTCCTCGACATTTTCTTAATGTACAAGAGACAGATAGTATAATTTGAAATTCAGAAATGCCCCCCAAGGTGTATAAGATATTTTCTAGTTCCGTAAAATTCAACGTGTGAACCTCTAATACCCTCTTCTCCTACCAGGTATCTTCTTGCACAGCAAACAAGCTCTCCCGAGCGAGCGTCCGCGCCAGGCCCTCCTCCGCCCTCCCCTCTTTTCCCTCTGCTTCAGTCTTCCGAGATGTCGAGTACTGAAGATACTTTTTATTTTATTTTTTATCTTAGGAGTTACTTTGCTCTAAACACACACATACACACACACGTGTACTCATGCCCCTAAAACCTTGTCTTTTTGATGATTACTGATGCACTTTTTTAAATTGCCTAATTTACCTCTGTGTCTCTGTATGTCTCTTTGTCTCCATGTGTGTGTGTCTCTCTCTGTCTCTGTCTCTCTCTGTCTCTCTCTGTCTCTGTCTCTCTCTCTCTGTCTCTGTCTCTCTCTCTGTCTCTCTCTCTCTGTCTCTCTGTGTCTCTGTCTCTGTGTCTGTCTCTCTGTCTCTGTCTCTGTCTCTCTGTCTGTCTCTCTCTCTGTCTCTCTGTCTCTCTGTGTCTCTGTCTCTGTGTCTGTTTCTCTGTCTCTGTCTCTGTCTCTCTGTCTCTCTCTCTCTCTCTGTGTCTCTGTCTCTCTCTCTCTCTGTCTCTGTCTCTCTCTCTGTCTCTCTCTCTCTGTCTCTCTGTGTCTCTGTCTCTCTCTCTCTCTGTCTCTGTCTCTCTCTCTTTTCTGAACTCAGGCCCTTGTGCTCACCAGGCTGGTGTGGTACCACTTGAGCTAAATTCCAGGGCCTTCTTTCTCTTTTCCTGTTGTGGATCAAACCACGGGCCTTGAACATGCTAGGCAAGTCCTCTACTACTAATTTTTTTCAGTGCCTACAAGTTTCCTGTTAGAATCCGAACAAAGAATGGAGACCTCCTGACTTAGTCCCGTGTTCTTCCACTCTGCCATTCTGACCTTTTCTCCTCTATAATTAACCATGACTAATCATTTTGTGAAGCAAAGATATATACCTTAATCAGAGAATAAATTTTTAAAAATCCATACATAGCAATTCACGTATGCCATAAATTATTCTGAAATAAAATGATATTTATAAATAATGTACAAATATTAATTTATTTCATCCACACTCCTTAGAAGCTGGGCATGGTGGCACAAGCCTATAATCCCAGCACTTGCCCTGAGGAGGCTGAAGCAGCAAGGTCATTGCCTTTCCAAGGCCACCCTGCACTACACACAGAGACCTTGTCCCAACACAAACAAACAAACAAAAGCAAGATGATACACGTTAGAAGGGAGACATTATCGTCAGCTCCATTTTGTAGAATTTTTTAAAATACAGAAGCAAAGAATAAATTGCCTGTGTTATTCAGCCAGTCAGAGGCATAGGTGGATTCAGAACGGTTGTTTAACCCCTAGGTCAAGTCACTTCTAAGAAACATGAATTATGCTGGCAATATAGTGTTTAAGAAAAAAAATTTAATCAGTACTGATTAGAAGGGAGAAATCTGAAATCCCTACTTGAACAGAGTATAAGGATTTGGGTGCATTCAGTATTGAACAGCTCTGCTGGGACAGGTGGTTAGACTTGAGTATGCTGCCTTCTCTCCAGACGCTTTCAGTCCACTGGGAGAATCAGATCATTTTCATGCAGCGGTCAAAATATTAGGAGAGACCTCGTGTCGCAGTGTGGGACCGTGAGAGAAGGGACCTCTTGGTCTTGGAGAAAGGTAGGTAGGAGCTTCCTTAAAAGCGACATCAGGGCCAGGTATTTAGCTCACTGGTTCGGGCACCTGTCTTGCAAGTGCAAGTGCAAGGGCCCAGGTTCAATCCCCAATAACCACATACAGTAGTGCCGGGTGTGGAGACTCCGCCTGTAATCCCAGAATTTGGGAGGCAGAGGCAGGAGGACTGCTGTGAGTTTGAAGCTGAACTCAGGACCAGCCTAAACTACAAAAGGAAGACTGTCTCGGAAAAAAAAAAAAAAAAGGGACATCAGAGCAGTGGGAACAGACAACAGAAAGTTGCCAAGTGAAGAGGGGAGACGAGAGAAAGTATTTCAGAAGGACAGAAAGGCATGAAGCGGCGGTGCAAAACTCATTGAATATGAGCTTCATGAAAGTAAATTGTGTGACTCAGACACTAACAAACTGATGAGACTGCGGAGGTCAGTCAGGGCAAACCAGGCGACGGCTTCACTGTATTTTGTTCCGATCAACTAAACAGAGGATTTTTCTCAGCACATGAGTGACACGGAGCGCACGTACAGGAGATTATTACTCACTCGATAGAAGTCTTTCAAACATTTTCTAACCCGTACATACATCTTGCTTTTAAGGTCTGCAAGAGCTGCAGGCTCCCCTCCCCCGGGCCTCTGCGACCCTCGCCCGTTCCCTTCGGATGCGCAGGCCACTACGGCCCCGCACTTTGCCCGCATCTCTGTGCTCCCTCTCAGGGCTTGTGCTCCTGCTCGCCCCTTTGTCTCCGACTTCACTTGGTTCACACCTTGACAAGGGACCTTCTCAGTGAAACTTTGCGGGAGGAAAAAGTGCAACTGTTTTTTTTTTTTTTTCCCTCCAAGACAGTCTTGCTGTTTAGTTCAGGTGAGCCTTGAACTCACTGGGTAGTATATGGGGGGAGGAGCGGGGGAGTTGTAGGGAGAGCAGGGAAATGACAAAAAATGAGAATCAAGATATTTCATGTACAGGTACAAATTCCTAATGATGAATGTGATCATGATTTATACCTAATATGTACCAGTAAATTTTATGTAGTCCGGGCTGACTTTCAACTTGTAACAATCCTCCCGCCTCAGCCTCCTGAGTGCTGGGATTACAGGTGTGTACCATCACACCTCCCTTTTAAAATGTAACATTTTTAAATAACCTGCTTGTCTCTCCCTATGGTATTCCCTCTTTGTTCTTTCCGTCCCCTAGTACTTGCTAACTTTGGACCTATTGTATGTTTCTTTTAATTATCTTGTTTACTATCTGTCTCCCCTCTTAGAATACAGAGAAATGAAGGTGGGAAATTTTTTCTGTTTTGTTTCTTGTATCTCCAAAGCCTGGATTCATACCTGACAATAACTATTTGTTGGATCAACAGGCAGATGAATAAAGAAAAACTGTGGCATCCAAAATTGTGATTCCACAGAGTCATCCTATCTTTTTTATCATTTTCCAAAACGTCAGGGTATAATACTACATTACAAAAAGTGTTCTGGTGTTTTGTTAGATGTGTACCTTCAACATAAAACATTACCCTTGCTTTTAAAGAAAAAACATCTTGGGCTGGGGATTTAGCTGAAGTGGTACCACATCTACCTTGGAAGTATAAGGGCCTTAATTCGATCCCTGGTACTGCCAAAAAAAAAAAAAAATTATTTGAAATAGTACACAGCATCCCCTAAATATGTACCTTTTTTAAAAAAGGTTTTTTTGAGACAGGGTCTCGCTTTGTAGTTAAGGCTGGCCCTGAGCTCAGCCTCCAACTCACATCACAGCAATCCTCCTGCCTCTGCCTCCCAAGTGCTTGGATTGCAGGCGTGAGCCACCACACCTGGCACTGTGGTATGTGGTACTGATTGCTGCTGGGTGTGAGTCCAGTATTGTATGTGGTCACCAAGGATCGAACCCAGGTCCTTGCGCTTGTAAGACAGGCGCTGGAACCACTGAGCTAAATCCCCAGCCCTGTACTTTTTTTTTTTTTAGACAAGGTCTCACTTTGTAGTTCAAGCTGGCCCTGAGCTCACTATGTAGCCTAGGCTAGCCTTGAACTCCCAGCAATCCTCCCGCCTCTGCCTCCCAAGTGCTGGGATTACAGGCATGAGCCACTAGTCCCAGCACTGTGATATGTGGTACTGATTGTTGGCGGGTATGAGTCACCACACCTGGCATTGTTGTATGTGATTACCAGGGATGGAACCCAGGCCCTTGCATTTGCAAGGCAGAACCACTGAGCTAAATCCCTGGCCCTCTGTGAATGTTTTCATGTTACTACTGGTCTAACCCACAAGCTCCTTGACATACACCACAGACAGGTCAGTCTGTTCCTGGGCCTTTGTACACACTGCTTCCTCTAGCTAGGATGCCTCTGCCGAAGCTCTTTCTCTTATTTGTGACCCAGGGATTGTAACACACCTTCTTCATGCAGCTTCTGTAAAGGGTCCATGCCTGTTAAGCAGCTGTTCAGCAGGGTGTGTAGGCGAGAGCCTGACACGGACGACCTCAGTGCTGGAAGTGTTCAAATACCGCTTGTTCTGGGAGCAGTTCGCTCTCTTCCACAGCTCTCCTGAACTTGCCTTTATTAGAGCTTTTTCTCCTTGTACCATTTTGTGGTGTATCTATCCGTCCTGCTGGACTGTGAGGTATACAGAAGCAAGAAAGGAGCTGTGTCCTTCTCAGAGCACCTAGTGTGACACGGAGCATGACTGACTGCTGAATGAAGAAAAGGTTTCAACAGGAATGATGGGAACAATGAGCCAAAATAAATGGGTCACCATCACTGCTTAATTAAATTCGTTTCTACTTTGACAAGAAATTCCAAACTAATTGTTTTATTTCACTATGATTATTAGTGAATTTATATTATAGTGATTTTTTATTATAGTCATACAAATTTGGTATTTCCTTAAGAGACAAATGAATGTTGCTTCTATCACATATTAACGTCTTTAAATTCTTCATAAAATAATTGCTAGAGTGGAACTAGCTTCAACAAAGAAATGCTTGAACCTTATACCTTATCAATTTGTAATGTTTAGAACTTGTCATTGAAGAATTTTAAATTGATCGGGCCAGGGATATAGCTCAATGGTTCCGGCACCTGTCTTGCAAGTGCCCACGTTCGATACCGGTAACCACATAACAGTACTGGGTGTGGAGACTCACCCCAGCAGCAACCAGTACCACACACCACAGTGCCGGACGTGGTGGCTCATGCCTGTAATCCCAGCACTCGGGAGGCAGAGGCAGGAGGATTGCTGTGATGTGAGTTGGAGGCTGAGCTCAGGGCCAGCCTGAACCACAAAGTGAGACCCTGTCTCAAAAAGAAAAAAAAAAAAAACCTTAAAAAAAAAAAAGAATTTTAAATTGATTTTTGTTCCCAAATGTAAACCTTTAAACTTTTGCTTCCTGGCCAACGCAAAATCAAGGTTAGTAGCAGCCCTATTGTCATCGAGCTGGATTTTGGCGCCACCTAGTGTTCTTTTTTTTCACACATACGTGAAACTGGCTAATGCTCTTCTGGGTTTTCATTTATTTTGGTATTTATAAAATTTCATTAGAATTTATGAAATATACTTCCGGTATTTTAGTAACTAGTCTATACGACATTTATTCTCCATCTAGCTTAGGTCTCACTGGCAGAACTGCAAATTTAAAGACCTGTTACAACACCCACTCAACAATAAGCTGTTAAAGACACTCTTTTTTTTTCTCTCTTTTTTTTAGTTTTTTGAGACAGAGTTTCATTTTGTAGTTCAAGCTGGCCCTGAGCTCACTGTGTAGCCCAGGGTGTCCTCAAACTCATAGCAATCCTCATACCTCTGCTTCCCAAGTGCTAGGATTACAGGCATGAGCCACCACGCCCACCATTGAGGTACATGGCACCAGTGGATTGAACTTGGGACCTTGTGTTTGCCAGGCAGATGCCAGAACCACTGAGCTAAATCGCTGGCCCAAGACATCCCTTTCTTTTTTTTTAGTTTTTTTTTTTTTTTTTTTTTTTTTTTTGAGACAGTGTCTCGCTTTGTTGTTCAGGCTGGCCCTGAGCTCAGCCTCCAACTCATATCACAGCAATCCTCCTGCCTCTGCCTCCCGAATGCTGGGATTACAGGCATGAGCCACCACGCCCGGCACTGTGGCATGTGGTACTGATTGCTGCTGGGCGTGAGTCTCCACACCCAGTATTTTATGTGGTTACCGGGGGATTGAAACTGGCCCTTGCGCTTCCAAGACAGGGGCCAAAACCACTGAGCTAAATTCCCGGCCCAACATCCTTTTCTTGACAGGCAGGATTTAGGACAGCAGCTTCTTTGCTCCACACTCTGAGAGAATCGGGCACCATTTCCCCTTCTGAGCCCAGGCAGGCCTCAGGCTCCCCAGTGGCAAAGACACAGGCACTCTTGTTCTGCACACCATCTTCTATTCTTCTCTTTTCCCTCTTTTGAAAGAAAACAATTCCCTGAAAAATATAGTTTCAGGCAGAAAGTGGAAAAGAGTACTAAAAAACGGGAAATGTTTTGCTTGAAATACTGAAGCCATTTGTTTACATTAAGAAATAGCTTGCGTTCAAAGCCCGTAATTGAAAAGAAGCCTGAGTCACCCATCACGGGGACATCACAGATAAGCGACAAGGCTGCAGGGACAATTGTATTAAACATGAACAGCTCTTCTGGGGAATTTCTGCTGAGTCACTTTTCAGGAAGTGGGCTGTCCAGGGTGATTTCTACAGGAGGAAAAATTGACGATATTTTCATATTAATAACCTCCAGTTACTTTATTATTCTCAAAACTTTTGTTGGTAAGTGTTTTCTGGCTTGATGAAAAAAATCTCATTAATCAAAAGACCAAGTCTAGCCTATTTGTGTGTTTAGGTTTCTTTTCTTCTGTGATAGCAAATATACTAAATGAGAGCTAATTGTGAAACATCCTCATGCATTGAGCATCATAGCAGGAAATATTTTTTTGGAACTGTGTTGATTTTGCAGTGGATCCCACATATGCTAGGCAAGCTCTCTACAGTGAGCTACACCCCTAGCGCTGAACATGAAAAAAGACTGTCACACTCTTTAGAGTTAGTGTAAATAATCATTTTGAATTCAGATTCCTTTCAAGGCACTAGCAATGTCCCCACTCCATGGTTTGGAGCCTCTTTGTTCAACTCTTTTTGAGAATTCTCTGTTGTAAATGCTGGCGAGGCTGCAGGGAGAACGGAACTCTTCTCCACTGTTGGGGGGAATGTAAACTGATACAACCACTGTGGAGATTCCTCAAAAAACTAGGATTAGAGGTCCCATTTGACCCTGCTATTCCCCTGGTTGGAATATACATGAAAAAATTAAAAGATTCATATCACAGCAACATATGTGCACCCATGTTTATAGCAGCTCAGTTTGTGATAGCTAAATCTTGGAAACAACCCAAATGTCTATCAACTGGAGACTGCATAAGGAAAATGAAGTTTTCTATAAAATAGAATATTACTTTACCATAAAGAATGATAAATTTGAGTCATTCGTACTCAAATAGACACACCTTCAGGACATATTCATAAGTGAAATAAACAGGTCAAAGATGCATAAATACCATATCTTTTCTCTGATATAAGAAACTGAAAACGTAAATGAGCTCTCGAATGTGTGTTAGATATTGTAAAATAAAATATTCAGAGGGAAATGTGGGAAAGGGTGGGTAATGAGGGGAAAGAAATTTTGATGGTAATAAAAAAGGAAACAAAGCTTATGTATATATGGGGTGGAGATTGTAGGGTGGGTAGGGGAATGGGAAAAAATGAGAATCAAGTCATGTCATATACTGGTACAAATTGTCAATGTAGAATGTGCTCATGATGTGTATATAAATGTACCTATTTCACAGCAAGATTTTTTTAAAAAGAGATTTCTCTGTTGTATCTCAGACAAGAATGATGGGGTTAGTGCAGAAACCAAGTAAATGGTGCAGGCTGGCCACGCAGAGGCCCCTCATAAGACTCACCAGTGGGTCCATGAGGGACAAATTCGGCCAGTGTGTCCCCTGGAAACTCCCAAGTATGCTCACTTTTTGGCCAAGCCCCAAAGTACAGAGCCTCTCCCTTAGCTTGCAAATAGAGGGCTTGTGACAGGGCTGGAAGTTACCTGCTCAAGAAAGTAAATCATGAAATCAGAATGTCCTACGAGTATGATTCCTGTTAGTACAAGTCTCAAGCTTGCCATCTGACTTCACATAAACACATCTCCCACCAGCTGCCCATGTAAGCCTGGTGAGATGCCTCATTTCACAACCACAGTGCATTTCTCCTTCTGTACTTATGATGAGCGAAGTGTATCCAGCTACTCAGTCAGGCACCACATCAAAGAAGGCTGACTTCTGCATGGCTGTAGTTCTGGGAAGAAACTGGTTTTGGAGGCCAGGGTTAAAATCCTGCCTCTGAAGCCAGTGATTTAGCACAGTGGTTCCAGTGCCCAATTCGCAAGCACAAGGTCCTGAGTTTGATCCTGGTACTACCAAAAAACAAAACATCCTACCTCTGCTATTTATAGTCTATGTGATGTTGAGTGTTTTTCTGTGCCTGGAGTCTCTTTTTCTACATAGCAGATAAGCTCCTGTCCTGTAAGTTTGTTGAATCTACTAATTAATGAAAAAAATTTCAGAACTGCACCAGGGATGTAATACATTATATAGAACAGTTCATTAACCAGTGTTATGCCATTGCTTAGTGAAAGACCATATGTATAGTCGAGGATTTTTTTTTTTTTTTTAAGACAAGATCTCACGAAGTTGTCAAGAGAGGCTGGAGTCTGGGAGTGGGGAACCTGCAGTCTGCACCAAAACAGCATGCACACCTGCTGGAAGAAGCCCTCTGCTCCTTTAAGTCGGAATCTGGGCAGGAATCTGCTGGACTGTCGTGCGCATAACCATGGTGAGGTACTGTTGCAGGCTCATGAGAGCTTCACAGCCCAGAACCTTCCTTTTACCTCTAACTCAGAGACGTCTCCATTCTGTGTGCCATCCCAGGAGTCATCACCTGTTTCTTCTGTCCTAGTTCTCACAGAGTTTAATCTTGGGAGCAAAATAAAGAATCAACAGCAGAAAAAGAGTTCCAAATGCCAGGAAAGAACCTCAGAACAAAGAGAATCCAGCTGGATGTGATGACTCACGCCTATAATCCAGCTACACAAGAGCAAGAGGCAGGA
This sequence comes from Petromus typicus, assembly GCA_004026965.1. Lineage (NCBI taxonomy): Eukaryota > Metazoa > Chordata > Mammalia > Rodentia > Petromuridae > Petromus > Petromus typicus. Next base: position 37,560 of record PVIR01001726.1, read on the forward strand.
AGGAGGATTGCAAGCTCCAGGCCAGCCCCTAGAACTTTGCAAGATCCTCTCTCAGAAAAAAATGAGCTGGGGATGTAGCTCAGAGGTAGGGTGCTCGCCTAGTATCCTGGGACCTGAGTTGAATTCTCAGTACCACATACAAAAAGAATCATTAACTACTTCTTCAGTATTTCCTATTCTGGTTTGATATTCCCAACAATCACCAGAGAAGGAAAGGAGATCACTGAAAAAGGACTATGATATGGGCAAAGAACTCTTTCATTTCACTGTAGTGTTCCTTCATAGCTCTGCGGTTTCTCCGCAGCTTTCTTCCTAAGTTCCTCTATGTCAGTTAGCATTTCCCAGGATTCTGTCATCAGCTCTCTTTTTCTCATTTTACATTCTGACGAGTGTTTACCTTCCACTTATAGGTTCTCAGTCGCAAGTCTGAGTCTTCGATTGCTCTTCTCTCCTAAGCATCAGAGCTTGTTTCTGACTACCTATATCGTGTCTCCACAGAACATCCCATCCCATTCCACACGTCTATCGGGTCACTAACTTTCCTCTTCTCTCCTGTGTCAGCCAATGTTGTTGCTAGGACAGAACACACCACCCTCCCCCACGACTTGAAGGAGGAGAGGTCTATTTTGGCTCACAGTTTCAGTTCATGTTCAGCTGGCTCCAGGGCAGAGATAGGGTGGCAAAGGGGCCTGGCATTAAAAAAACAGCGTCAGCCCATGGCAGCAGGAAGCAGAGAGAAAGAGGATCCGGGGAGAGAGGCTCTGGTCCCAGTGACTCTCCTCCAACCAGGCCCCACCTAGCAGCACACTCAGCTAAAAACTCATCCATGGGGGAACCCATGGATCCATACAGGGCCTCCATGACCAAGTCACCCCGGAAAGCCCATCTCCCAGCACAGGAGCCCTTGGAAGACATCCTAGATCTAAACCATAGCTTCCCTCTTGAAGCCACTCTGCATATACTAAACAACCATCTGCAAATACTAATGTCCCCAAGATGGATATACCCAACCCACGCTTGCCCTCCAATCTCTGCCCAGCTGTGATCTGTGAGTTCTGACCCGGGCACCTCTAGGTGTTTGTAGATGCTGTTTTTTGTCAGGAGTGGCCTTCTATGTATCCATCTGGTGAACACATTTTTGTGCATTCTGCAAGACTCAACACAGACAGCCTCTTCCTCAAAGCCACTCTAGGACCTGAATTGTGTACCTCACGTAATTTGGATAAAAGACACATATGTTTTATTCCCAACACTACATTAAAAACTTTGAAAATGATCTTTGGGTGTTATTTATCTTTGTGATTTTTATAAGCTCTTATAAGAAATGGGACCTCATAACTAAAAGTCTTCAATAAATGTTTGCTGGAATAATTAATTAATCTAGCAAAATAGAACCATTGTACTTGAGAGTGGTGAGCTATTTTTCCAATTTTTTGTTTTCAAATTTCCCATTACTTGTTATCAATTTCCTGGTTTGTTCACTAGTCAAAAATTTTGATGTTGTTAACAGCCTATCAATTAAAGTTTCTGGTAGTAAATTTACTATATAAATCCTGAAACAATCTGGCTCCTTACAAGAACAGCCATTGTAGAGTAAAAACTGAAGGAATGACTAACATGAATTCCTTCAATTCAAACACATTATGATAAGAAGAAAAGTTTCCATTTATACCAGGTTTTACAGGGATATGGTTCAATAGGTGATCTGTATGCTTCCTTTTTACTCCTAAACACATGCGTTCCTTTGTTTCTCAGGAAGTAATCATCATGTAGCCATGGAAATCAGTGAGTGCAAAGGAAATGTTGCAGGGAATAAAGAAGCCAACTAACTCAGCTCCACAAAAGTTGGTCACATCCTAAAACAATTAAAACACACCCATCCAAAAGCTTTTAGAGGAAGTGTTGATCAGTGCTTGGTATTTTGATAATAACTTGGACAGTTTGGAAAGGATTTAAATAAAACGTTTAAAGCATTTATAAAATATAAGACATTATCAAAACCAATGAATAAACAAATATTTGTTGAGTGACTACCATAAAGTAAGTTCCTTCACATGTATCCCCTCATTTTATCATCTCAACAGCCCGATGGAAAATCTGTTTTCTGTATTACTTCTATCCCTTAGATTTAAAAAACTCTAATGCTCAGATCCATGCCTTCAGATTAGTGTGAGACAGCTTTTGAGGGAACAGGTTCTTTCCACCAATCAGAACTCATCGTAGAGGGGAAAATTTTCCATATTTCCTGTCCCAAATCTGATGGGTCTAAGCACCCAGCCTGGGCGACTTAGCAACTTAGCAAGATTCCCTCAAAACACAGAATGAGAAGACCTAGAGATATAACTCAGGGCGAACACCCAAAGTCCCATTCCTGGTACAAAACAAAACCAACCACAAAAGCCAAACCAGAGTCAGTGCGGAACAGCCTCCCGCCTTTCCACATCTGTGACTATTTCCCCTCCACTCCATCAGGCTCACAACTCCTAGTCTGGGAGGCAGAGTCGTGGTCTGAGGTTTATGACTAATCACTATTAACAGAGCGGATCAAGGCTGTTCACTGGGTTTCTATTTTTGCGCTATTTTTTAGGTATCAGTATCTCATTGGTCAAATTCTGATACTATCGACAATCTTGTTACTCTTTTTTTCCCTGACAGTAGAGCTGGTAACGTTCAAATATTTGTAAAGATCCCAGGTGTGTGTTATGTAGAAATGTGTCTTGTAATAGTGTTTCAATGGGAGGAATCAAGAATTGTAATCATGCTTTAATCTTTAAAGTCTCAAATAATGGAGTTTATCTTCAGTGGAAACCTCTGGACTCAGGCTCATTACTTTATAAGCTGTACTTTATATTTAATGCAAACTACATTATTAATGTAGTCTTTCGTGTTAAAATTCCCAACGTGGGGGGCCGGAGATTTAGTTCAGTGGTTCTGGCGCCTGTCTTGCAAGCGCAAGGGCCCGGGTTTGATCCCCGGTAACCACATACAATACTGGGTGTGGAGACTCACGCCCAGCAGCAATCAGTACCACATACCACAGTGCTGGCTCATGCCTATAACCCCAGCACTCAGGAGGCAGAGGCAGGAGGATTGCTGTGATGTGAGTTGGAGGCTGAGCTCAGGGCCAGCCTGAACTACAAAGGGAGACCCTGTCTCAAAAAAAAATCATATGTAAAATTCCCAACGTGGAACAGGGCCATCTAGGACCAGTGGCAGCTCCACAAAACCATCAGACACTCAGACTTCTATTTTTCTGCTTTCTGTCATTACCAGTGGTTTCCATCCCCAAGATTATCTCAAGATGAAAAACTGCTGCAGCCACAAAGACCCCCATTCAGGCAGCAGGAAGGACAGGAGAAGGCAGAAAGGACAGCTATGTGTCCCCCGTACAGAAGCCTCCCTAGAAAACCCACCCTGCAACTTCCGCTTATCTCATAGGTTGCGGTTTCGTTACACGGCCACATCTATCTGCAAATGGTGCTGGGGAAACAGTCTCTATCTGGTCTAAGGGAGAGTGGAAAAAAAAAAAAAAAACAGAAAAAGAACTGCGGCGAAGGTATATATAGTTGCAGCCACAGTAGATAAAGGAGCCTCAGAATAGAAGAGCCCATTCAGAAGACCAAAGTCTTCAAAATGGAAGGATACTTGGGTTTGACAAGCCTGCAACTCAGCAGAGATGGCAGAAGCTGAGAGGACGCCTAGACACTGGTTTGGCGCAGGGTGGTAAGAATGGCGGAGGCACAGAGTGGTCAGATTCTGACCACAGGGACAGTGAAGCCAATGGGGTTAAGACTAATGGATGAAAACCTAAGGTATGAAAGTTTGAGGAGTTAAGGGTGACACCAAGATCTTGTTTAAGCAGCTGGAAACTGGTGCCATGACTTCCTGAGAAGCGGACACTGAGGGAGGAGCAAGCTTGGGATGGGAACGGAAGCGCAGAAGTCCGGATGTACAGCAGACCTCTGGAGATCGTGGATATCCAGTCCAGAGTGCAGGGGGGTGGTACACACAGAAGATAAATACATTCACCAACAACCAGTATGTTGGTAGAATTTAAAGTCCCGAGAATATATGAAATCATCAAAGTGGTAAGCATAGGTGGAGAAGAGCTCCGAGGACTGAGCCCTGGGGGGCTCCGCCATAGAGCAGCCAAGGAAACAGGAAGAACCACAGCCTGGGGCTGCATAGCTCAATGGTGCAGCTAGGGAAGGTCCTGAGTTCAACCCCCGGGAGGGTGTGAAGGAGGGAGGGAGAGGCAGAGAAGGAAACAGAAAGAGAGAAGGGAGAAAAGGAAGGGGAGGGGAAAGAACCGGAAAAGCTGGACATGGTGGCACATGCTTATAATCTCAGTACTCTGGAAGCTGAGGCAGGAGGACTTTGAGGCCAGCCTGGGCTACATAGTAAATTCAAGGACAGCCTGAACTACATAGGTGATACCTTGTCTCAATCAAACAAAACACAAAAAGGAGCAGAAAAGAAAACATTGAAGCAGTGAAGTCGAAGGGAAAACAGGAAGAAGTCAGATGAAGGAAGAGTCTATAAGAGGGGTTAAACGCTGTGAAACAACATTAAAGATTCCAAGGTCAAGGTTTAGCTCAGTGGTTCCAGTGTCTGCCATGTTTTGGTAGTCTAAGATGTAATTTCAGTGTATGATGGAGGTAGGAGGGAAAAACATGATGAAAAGAATTAGTGAGAAGCAGTACTTTTGAGGAATTCTGCTGAAAAGTAAGGAGAGAAATAAGAAGTACTCTAGAAGGAGAACTGAGAGAATTGTGTTTTGTTTTGAGATGAGAGAAGGCTCACATGGAAGTGGGAAACTCTGAGGGTGCCGGAAAGGGAGGAGCATTGCCTGAGGCAGTGTCCTTGACTTACTGGAGGGGGAAAATGTGCCGGTGAAGGTGTCAGCCTTTTTAAAGCCACAGAGAGTTCGTGTCTATGACAAGAAAGAAGACAGAGTCTGTGCACAAAAGCTGACTAGATAAAATGGCAGTGACCTTCTTAGAGCATCTATTTCTTCAGTATTTAGGAAGCAAGATGGCCATTATAGTGAGGTTGGGAAACTTAGAACAAGAAAAGGTGAGCAGTGGTCCTCCTCCAGTAAAGTGAGGAATGAAGAACCAGGGAGACGGGTGGTACAGCGCTGAGGAGCGTCAAGGCTCCCTGAGCTGAGCGTTCAAGAATGAGCCAGCCTGGCTGTGCTGCTTTGTCCACCTGTGTTCAGTCTCGAGGACGTGGACAGGTTGGGGAAAGTCCAGTGCGACAAAGTTGTAGTTTAGCCACGTGAGTGCAGCACAGTGAGAGGGTCCTGGGAGTCAAGGGTGTTTTCTAGAGAATGATTAAAATGTTCAACCACAGACTTGACCTGGATAAGCAGAGAAGTGACTTGGAAAGAGTGACTGACCGTGAGAATATACAGTAGCAGCGTCAGTGAGTTTGGGGTTCCCGTGGAGTTGAAGTGCTGTTAGCATTACAGAGTGGCTGTGTCCACTTAAAAAAAGGGCCAGATCTACACAAATAAGCCTGAGTGGTCTCTGAAGATGTCTAAATGAAGGGGCTTGCCCAAATGAGATCACCCTCCAAAAACAGATCATCAGCTTTCTTCCAGACCCTTTCAATTACTGACCTCTGCAGACCTCCTGAACGTGGCCTGATTAAATCCTGCGCCTGGATTCTGGATTTCAAGCACTTCCTGCCCTTTCCTGAGGACGGCAAAGCTGAGATTCCAGGGAGCTCTGACAGGGCAGAACGCCAGGCCAACCAAAGAGTCTCTGGCTTCGGAGCCTCTCCAGAGATCTGAACACCAACCTCCTGTAGTCTACTGCGTGAAGCAGTTTGTGAGGAGGCCGCGTGAGCTCCGGAGGCAGCTCTGGAAAGCTGCTCCACGAGCCCCGAGGCTGCTCCCTCCTCACTCCCACTCTCAGCCTGGAGTGGAATGGAACAGTAATCAGAACTGCCTCTGCCCAGACTTCTCACACAGGAACACAGAAGAATCCAGCACCTGGCTTATGGACGGGAAAGGAACAAAGTACCCCAAGTCAAACATGTCTCAGGAAAAGCATTCTGAGCAGGTTGCCAGGGCCCTGTTTGTCCAGCCAGTGACTATCACATGTACTCCCAAACATCTTTCTACTGGGGCTGACATCACAGAAACATCCCAGTCAAAGTGCTCTGTGTAGCTCGGGGCTGAGTGCAAAGGGCCTTGCACAGCTGGTGCTAAAACACCACTCCTCACTTCTCTTTCCCTCTCTGGCTCTGAAAACACAGTTTCTTTTGGTGTCCAAACTGATGACTCCATAGCCCAGCATTTCCGATTGCCCTAATGTAGAAGTCTTCTGTCAGTACCATAGAATACTGAAGCTTTTTCTTTCTTTTTTTTTAGGTTTTTTTGAGACGGGGTCTCGCTTTGTAGTTCAGGCTGGCCCTGAGCTCAGCCTCCAACTCACATCACAGCAATCCTCCTGCCTTTGCCTCCCAAGTGCTGGGATGACGGGTGTGAGCCACCACGCCCGGCACTGTGGTATGTGGTACTGGTTGCTGCTGGGTGTGAGTCTCCACGCCCAGTATTGTATGTGGTCACCCAGAATTGAACTCGGGCACTTGTGCTTGCAAGACAGGCGCCGGAACCACTGAGCTAAATCCCCGGCCCTTGAAGCTTTTTCTTGACTGGGTGATATGGACCTGGAAGAGAGCAAATGGTCAATTAATAGTCTCTTAAAAACAAGCAAAAAAACACTTCTTATTAAGGATCTTTTAGCCATAAATATAGCTATCTAGAGGTTTTGAAAAATGTGAGTTAATTTACTTAATTAAAATGAATAAAACCAAGCAATGTGTTTTGCTTTGTTGAAAGTAAAGAAAAAATAGATCATTTAAAAATTTTAAAACAAGTATCAAAAATACTGCTTCCTTTTCAGTTTTTTAGGTAAGTCCTATGATTCTTAGAATATCTGCACCCTTTTCAAACCCAAAGTCTTACACATTGTTGAACTTAGATTATTAGGTAAAGATTTGTCATCAAAGAATGAACTCAAATCAGAATATCCTGCTCCTATAAGTTTTTAAAAAACAAAAAAAAAAAACACCTTTAATGGTCCTTTTTAGTGTGGGATTGAGTAATATTTAAAGCACTAAACTGTCTCTCTAGTATTTGAGAGGATAAAGTTTAGAGTTCATTGTGTTGACTGTCTTTTGAAAGATTAGATAGTTTAGTTAGGCTCCTACTAGCCATGTAAATGTCTCAGTGTTTATTGACTGTCTGCAGTCATTATCAAAGACTCTGAACACAATCGACACCTTGTAAACAGAAATTCCATTATTTTTGTGCTACTGATAAGATTTACTGAGGATTTAATTTTTTTTCGATTGATTGCCCAGTTAAAGGTATTAATTCAGTCCAGAAAAGTATAAATGAACTTAGTCAACAAACTTGCCTTTTTATTTTGTTTGGAAACTGTAATCTTTCTGCATATAGATAGTAGAAATAATTATCTCCACCCTGCTCAGGTAAAAATACTACTTAAGTACATTTTACTATGTTGTATACCTTTGTATTGAAATGTATCAAAATGAAGACCCCTCCGTGATCTTCACAGGGACTTATATTTTCTTGGAAACATGCCTCACCTCTTCCATTACAGAGAAAGAAAAATTCTATAGTGTGCTGATTTAGTTTGAAAACATTAAAAAGACTTATTTGTTTGCTGTTTTGTGAATACTTTTTTTTTTTTTTTTTTTTTTTGCAGTGCTAAGGATCAAAGCCAAGCGTGCTAAGGAAGACCTCTGTCAGAGCTACATCCTTACTTGTAGCCCTGTATTTTAAAATGTATTAAATAAAATAAAATTTGGAGAGATATGCAAGGATATGTTTGGCCACAGGTAAGATCCATGGGTCAGTGTTAGTTTTATTCTGAATTTGGTGTTTTCTGGTAGGAGCTTGTCACTCAAACTCTCGTTCCTGCCCTCCCGCAAGATGCGTGATAGAAGGAAGTGTGCCTCCCAGGCAGACCTGCAGGGCGAGGCTTCAGGAAAACATGGCCTTGCAAGCCCGGGAAGTCTAACGGAAGCAGGAGAGAGCCTTGTTGCAGGAAGTGTTGGAAGGTATTCAGCAGAAAGACAGGCCTGAGATTAGTCTGAGAGCAACGGAAGAGATGTGCGCAGGCCTTTGATTTAGTCCACATAAAATACACGTCACTTGACACCATACATGAAATCTCTACCGTGACGCCCCAACACACGTCGGCAGCTTCACCTCCCTCCTCTGCTGGAATCACCCGCTGCCCGCTGTGCACCTTCGCGCCCGGCGCCTTCGCCTCCTGTGTGAGGCGCCGCTACTCACGTGTATGTGTGAGAGAAGGCCCAAATGAGGACTTTCTTTCTTCCTGATCTGTACATTTATTAAGCATCTAATCTATGCGAGACCCTGGGGATACTGAAAGAAAAGGTGTAAGAATAAGAGCGAGTCCTGTCTTCTGGGGTGCTCACGCACGTGGAGTACGTGCACGCATCAGCTCTTCCGTGATCCTCCCTTCACGTACTCCACGTGCGAGTGACTCCCTTACTCCACTGTATTCGTGGATTCCTAGCAATTTCTTCATGTATCAACTACTCCACGTGCGTGAGCACCCCAGAAGACAGGACTCGCTCTTATTCTTACACTTTTTCTTTCAGTATCCCCAGGGTCTCGCATAGACTAGATGCTTCATAAATGTACAGATCAGGAAGAAAGAAAGTCCTCATTTGGGCCTTCTCTCACACATACACCCTCCCCTCTCACAGGAAGCTTACCCCTCCTCAACAGCCAACTGCTTTTTTAAGACTTTCCTGGCCAATGGGCTGCTGCTTCTTTAAATTCTCCTCACATCCCAGTGAGAACTGCACACTTGACACTTCACAGCCTAGGTCCTCATCTTAATTGTGTTTTTATGTCTATGTACTATTTCCCCAGCTGCAATGGAAACGCTTTTCACAGCTAGGAGCTGGATCTTTACCTATTGCTTCACCCACCATGGTGCTCATCGGGGGTGTTACTTACCAAGTGTTTGCTGGTTACAGAGATGGGGGACAGGATGTCTGAAGAGAAGAGCTGAAGGGTTATTTCACAGGCTGGGGGAAGGAGGTACCTTTGGAACAGTTCAGACTAAAGCAGAACTCAAGCTAAAAGGAGCAGGAAGCGGACCATCCCCCTATCCTCAAGCACGTCAAAGGCAGACAAAGCCAGTCCATCAAGTGTTTCATGAGGGTTGCAAGGAGGCTGCACCTCAGCTACTGAGAAGCCAGGGCACAGTAAGAAGAAGTACATGTCCCATCAGTCACTGAAGACAAATGAGTCAAGGGAGAGTGAGAAGTAACAGTAAAAACTTACTGATCACCAATTATGCACTCAACATCTGATATGTACACTATTGAGATGTCATTTATATACCAAAAACTCACCCATTAGAAGTATACTGCTCATTAGAGTGTAGTGCATCCACAGAGTTGGGCAACTAATAGCAAAATCAACTTTGGAATATTTCCACTACACCAAAAGGAAACCCCATACTAATTAGCAGGTACTCTCTATGCCTTATCTACCATTGCCTTGCCACTGTCTCTTCTCACCATAATCAACCACTAATCTACTCTATTTTTACAGATTTGCCTGCTCTGGACAGTTCGTGAGAAATGTAATACAATATGGTTTGTGTGTCTGGCTTCTTTCATTTAGTATTTTTTCAAGGTTCATCCACATTGCAGTAGATATCAGAATTCAATCTTTTTTCTCATCAAATAGTATTCCATTATATGGACATATCACATTATGCCCATCCATTTATTAATGGATTGATTTCTGACAAATATTTTTTCATTTATTTTGTATTCTTGTTGTTTGTTTGGTTAGTTGGTTGGTTGGTTGGCTTTTGAGACAGGATCTTAATATGTAGTTCAGTCTGGCCTTGAACTCACTATGTATTGTGTGTTGATCTCAAACTAGCAGCAATCTTCCTGCTTCAGCCTCCTGAATGCTGGAATTATAGACATGGGCCACCATTCCCAGCTTTGTTTCATTTATTCTTCTAAATACCATTGAAAGTCAGGTTTCAGTGTCCTCGTTTTACAGACAAATAAACTGACTCTCAGAAAGATTAACTCTCTTGCTCATGTATATAAATAATGGCACTCAGAGTGGCCCGAGTTCAAAGCCTCCATGTTTAATCAATATCTCTGCTATTTGGCAAACATTTTCAATGGAAAGACATAGACCACACCAAATTCCAAAGACCCATAGAGATCACTGGTTCTCTCCATCTTTCTTTTTAAACAAGGTTCTCTTCATCTCCTTTTTAAACAAGGAGTTTAAGTGTAAATAAAAATGTGGAACATTATACTTGTGAATATAGTGGAAAGAAGATGAGCTTTGAAGCCAGACAGTCTTACCACACTAGCTATAATTTTTTTGAGTGTCCATTTCCTCTCCTACAGAAATGTGGATAATCCAAAAAATGTTAGTGATCATTATTATTAGTATGTGCCACTGTTAGCGAAGGTAAGCTCGCTCTCTCTTTTTCTCTCTCTCTCTCTCTCTCTCTCTCCCCCTCTTGCCACAGAGAAGAGTCTGAGGAGATGACCTGTCAATACACAGCAGTGGGGACGCCAAGCAGAAATCCCTAGTGGTCAGCAGACAGAGATAAGAGGCAGGAACTCAGGTGAGAGGTCAGTGCTCCAGAGATAGATTTGGGGGTTATCAGCATGGTGGTGAGGGTTGAAGCTATGACAACTTTTCAGATAGAACCAGAAAGAAAGTAACGAAATAAATCTAGTGCCTGAGTCTTGGGATGTCCACAGTTAAGGCCAGGAGAGGCCATAAGAAGCAGCAGAAGGTACAGAAACAAAGGTTAAGAGGGCTTGTGGTTAGAGAAGAATAGCATATAATTTTGAAACCCAGGGGGGAAAAGATATTTGAGAAAGGGACAAGGAGGTAAGGAAGAAAGCTAAGAATGTTGGATTATAAAAAGATTCCTGACAATGAGAACGGAGACCAGACCAATTCTTTTGGCAGTCCGAGTTAATGGTAGCTGAGCATTTACCCACACATCCGTTCTTGAATCTATTAGGTTTTTTATTTGTTTGTTTTGTTTTTAAGCATCCATTGAACATCCACAGTGCTTCTACAGCACACTGTACGAGGGTTCTGAGAAATGTATGTATAAAACACAACCCTTTATTACACTAAGCATGATGTGAAGGTCCAGTGTTCTGAGAACACTTTGGTATGCAAGCTGGGCTCAGGAGGAAAAACTAGAATGTGAAAGGAGGAGCATAAAGAATTAGCAAGTCAGAAAGAACCTGAAGTACACATCAAAAGCAGGCTGAATGAGAGGAAGAGCTTCCTAATTTTGTAAGAGAAACTAAAGAAATGAAAATGAAAAGGCAGGGCGGGGAGTTAGCTCAGTGGTTCCAGCGCCTGTCTTGCAAGAAAGGGCCTGGGTTCGTGGTGGCTCATGCCTGTCATCCCAGCACTCAGGAGGCAGAGGCAGGAGGATTGCTGTGATGTGAGTTGGAGGCTGAGCTCAGGGCCAGCCTGAACTACAAAGCGAGACCCTGTCTCAAAAAAAAAAAGAAAAGAAAGGAAAAGGCAGAAGCATTTGGGTTTGTTTATTTGACCCAAATGTCATCCAGAGCTTCTTTTTTCACTGGTTTGTACTTAAGATCCTATTACATTTAGTCTGTCAATTTATGAAATTAGGGTGAATCTGCAGTCTGTACCCGAACAGCATGCTCTCCTGTTCTAGCCTAGTCACCCCTACTGGGAGCAGCAACATCTGCTAGTTGGGGAAGGACAACCAAGAAACAATGGCTTCATATCTGCCACTCAAATTCTTACTTATCACTTAGATTAGTAAAGAGCAATCTCTAAAAGCTAATTCAGAAATTATGACTAGGCAACAGAAAATAGACATCACAGAAATAGGAATACTAATGTTAAAACAAGAAACTAACTCTGGTAGGAGAAAATGAAAATGTAAATGAGTTCTAGTATATATAGTACATATTGTGAAATAGAAAATATTTAAAAGGAAATTGGGTACAAGGGTAAATAATGAGGGGGAAAGAAAATGATAGTAATAAAAAAAGGAAACAGAGCTTATGTATATGGGTGGTGGGGAGGGGAGGTAGGGGAATGGGAAAAATGAGAATCAAGGCATGCCATATTCTGGTACAAACTCTCAATGTTGAATGTGATGATGATGTGAATATATAATATACCAATAAAGATTTGAATTTTAGAAAACTAAAAATCCAAAAATTAAAAGGACAAAATGGATATAACTAACAGTAAATAAATAAGTTAACATTGAAAAATAAAATTAAAAATGAAATTTAAACTGTTAAATATTGATGACTAAGAAATGCGTACTTACAGAGAAAATTGACAAGTATTGCTCCTTTCTGATCCTCCAGACTTAATGTAGCTACCCTACTGAGTAATATTTAGACTAAATAAACTAAGTAATATTTAGCTGCAAGGGATGCTGGGAAGTATGGTTTAAATTTGGTGGGCTTCAAATTTTGTTATGGTGAAAAGTGAGAATGGAGACTGAGCATCAACTTCCAGTCTTTGTTCAGAGAGATGCAATATCAGCACTCTTTTTTTTTTTTTTTCAGGTTTTTTTGAGACAGTGTCTCGCTTTGTAGTTCAGGCTGGCCCTGAGCTCAGCCTCCAACTCACATCACAGCAATCCTCCTGCCTGTGCCTCCCGAGTGCTGGGATTACAGGCGTGAGCCACCACGCCTGGCACCGAGGTATGTGGCACTGATTGCTGCTGGGGTGAGTCTCTACACCCAATATTGTATGTGGTTACCAGGGATCGAACCCGGGTCCTTGTGCTTGTAAGACAGGCCCCAGAACCACTGAACTAAATCCCCGGCCCCAATATCAGCACTCTTTTCGTTCCTTTCCTTGGGAAGATATATTTATCTCAGATGAAGGCCAATTTAAAGTGTTTGATTACCTTCCTCTTGAAGGAGGAAGACTTCAGTAAAACTACTTGAACCAATACTGGCATAGTTACAAATGTTTCTATACATTGCAAGGTGAATCATAATTTTACATTGATGTCAACATCTCACAGTTTCTTATGTATCAGAAACTTGTGAAAAATAAAGTCTGTTCATTTGTGAAGACTCAAGGTCAACATTTCATATTAAGAAAGCCATTTACCTTCTGCTTTAGCTTCCAATTTCTAATCAATTTCTTGAATATCCTAACGCTTCAGTAATTCCTTCACTTAGATTCCTTCTTTCTCCCTATTTTCTCCATTTTCCTCTTTAGAATAGGCCTATAGGATCCAAAGAAATTCACCAAGCAATCGAGAAGAGCGGACAGGTTCCCCATTATGTTTCCAGCATCACATTAGTCACTAACTAACATGTACCATAAAAGGCCTTTAAACTCTGAAGCAAAGATATATTTATGGAACCTCAGTGTGCTTCTTGCAATAAAAGAGCTGAGTTGGATTTGGTGACTCTAAAACAATGGTCTACATAAGCATCACAAGAAGTAGCTAGTTTAAAAAATATTAGATTCCAGCTAGATGAATTAATGTAACACTCAGAAAAATTCAGTGAATGTGATATCATATTCACACTGTAATTATCCTTTAAGAAACTACCTGCAATTTTGATGAAATATCAAATTACCTGGAAGTGCTATCAGAATAACCCCTTTCCTCCAACTACACCTCTGCAGGAGGTCAGATTTCAACTAAAGCAGCACATCACAACAGATTCAGTGCTAAAGCCACGAGAGGCGTTCTCTATTAAGCCTGATGATAAAAAGACTTGAAAACAAACGATACTGTTATTATCACTAAATCTCTTGTTTTGGAAAATATAATTTTTTCATAATACATATTAACATGCAATGATTTTATTATTATTATTAATAATAATATTTTAAAGTAGACTAATAGATAATATTTTTTTAAAATTAAATGCCAATTCCAAGTTCTTCAAACCCCACCACCACCACAACCAGCACATGTATACATGCACATTGCCACCACCAATGACCGTAACTACCAAGGACTCGGATCCAGTAAGAATGAGCGCGGGCTGGCATCCATTCTGTATGATTTCCCTGGTGATTGCCATTCAGGTGTATCTCAGCCTTCACTTTGGGAGCGAGTTATCTAAGGGTTTACCACCCTGTAAACTATAAGTAGAAAGAAGAAAGAGAAATACTTTATTTTAGGGAGACTACAGAGATTTCCAATGGCATCACAGTTTTCTCTGTGTTTATTTCAGAGCCACTCATGTGGCCGCACCAAAGACACGTGTCAGAGTTAATGCCTCCAGTGCCATGGCCCCCCACCCGTCCTTAAACCTGCCTTTCTGACTGGAGCATTTAGCTGTGTTTGAACTCAGTGTTTCCTTTGGTAAAGCTTTTCCCCATTATAGCAATTTATCAAAGGATTTATAACCTTCAAGGTAAAGGTCCCTAAAACAGGGCTCTAAGGATGATCCCCACCGTGGGCACATTAAGAGCACTTCAGGTACATTAATGTCCGCAGTCCCAGGATTTATTGCAACACAATAAAGCCTCTTTTCAGAAAGTAGACTCTTAGTTCCATTTATCCTGAAGCCTTTTCCAGAAAGAGATTAGAAGTAAAATAATTTGAGATAGAATCAAAGAATTCCATCTTTTTAATTAGTGTGTTAAACACAGGAACATCTAATACAAATATTTGGCTGTGTGGTCCAGCATTGCCTCTGAGGTCACCAGAGGAAATTTATAGGGATCTCCAAAGGCCCTGCACAATCACTATCTTGGGTTATGACTTCTTGAATTGCTCTTCATCCCCAATAGCACTACATTTAGACATAAATAAAATTTGCTGCATTAGGGTGCTATTCTAGTTACAATGTTGAATCTTTGCTTTAAATGAGTTGTGGTCTTCGAAGGCTTTTTGTTTTGTGGAAGAGGGCACCTTTACACAATGTTAGCTTTTCTTACACCGCCTAATGACTCACTAATTTAAAATGTTTTCTGGGTAGATGTCGAGCTACCTGGCTAATGTGGGAAGGGAAGCAACTGTTTTAAGCGAGTATAATTTTACCTTGCTTAATATATTACTAGACATATTCTGTACATGGTTTTATTAACTGATGCAGTAGAGAAGTTTCTAGTCATGCACTCAAATACACTCTACTTTGCATAAAAACCTGCCTCACAAATGAAATTTTGTGTTTCATTCCACAATGTTTTGCACCATGGACTCTAGACCACCTGTTGCTGATGGGTCAGATTTGTTTCCTGCCTAAAGTGAGAGGCAGCTGTGCTGAGGACAAGACGAGGGGAAGGAAACTTCCTTGATAGATCATGGGGGACAAGAAGCAAAGGAAAAGGAAAACCCTAGGGCCAGGGTGCAGGAGCAGGAGGGTGAGCTTCATTTCAGAATGCTTTTTAATAGACTTTAATCTTTTCATTAAGTTTTAACTTCAACTTCCCCTTAAATACTGTGCTTGGTAAACCTTGAAATAACTTCCTTACCCAGCACAGTTCTCTCTACCTCCCTGGAGATGACTGCACCCCTCCACAGCACCTAAAGGCCCTTAGTTCCCTTTGTAACTTCCTCTAGCACACCACTTATGACATCATGGACTCTCTTCCATCTTTGCACACCCGCAGCCTTGCCCAGTGTGTGTGGCTATTGGCAGATGTTTGTTAAATATTGATGGATAGAGAGAATGCTTAGTTTAACACCTCTTTTAAAGTACAAAATTCCCTTATGAAGGCTAGCAGGTAGTTGATTACTGGGTACAGCTATGGGTAGGAATTTCTTTAATCAGGCTGCTTCCCTGGGGAAGGTCACCGTGATGAACAATTCTGGAGTGTGCAGCACTGGCAGACAGGAGGCAGGCCTGGCGCAGAGCACCAGGCAGCAGCCGGGAGGTGGCGTGGGGCTGCCAAGTGCACGGCTGGCCTGATGAGGAGGGGAAGAATCCCAGGTACTTTTCCAAAGTGTGGTCACAACGTAGCTCTTGATGAAGCCTTTCTCCTTTTCTTGAGATTTAAAAAAACTGTCCTTCTTCTCACTCCCCATCCTAGTCTCAGGCTCCTTACCAAACATCTTTAGCAAAGAAGAATTGTAAATTAACTTGTTTTGAGCTTCTGAGGCTGGGATGGCCAAGAGGTAGCTCAGAGGAAACTCAGAGGAAGTCAGAGATGCATCAGTAGTGGCGCTAGTCTGTGCAGTGTGAACAGTGTGTTTAATTATCCTGTCACTGACAGGGTTACCATCGTCCTTTCTGACAATATGATGCTGTTTTCATCACCAAAAAGAGGCTGTCATTGCTTGTTGTTCTCACAACAGTAAATGAAAATAGCTTGAACGTCCACTGATGGAGAAATGGTTAAACAAACTTAAGAATTACCATGCAAGAGTTTAAAACAACGAGGCTGTCTAACTCTCTCTAGCATTTGTAGTCTCATTGGAGCTTGCGCACACGTGGACATAGAGCCTAGCACATGGATTTTAATGTTTTTCTAACAACTGCGGAGATTTGAGGGGATGTGTGGTGAATGTAAAACACCTAGTTGACTTGGAAATCTCTCTTGTAAATTACAATACATCAAAGTAAATGAAATTTAAATAAAAATTACATATGATCACAAAATGCAAAAAATAAAAAGAGATGGATAAGTCAAAGTGAAGAATTCTCAAACACATATTGTTAAGTGAGGAAAGCAAATTGGAAGAACAATTCTTCACTTCATTAATTTTTTTTTTGAGACAGGGTCTCGCTTTGTAGTTCAGGCTGGCCCTGAGCTCAGCCTCCAGCTCACATCACAGCAATCCTCCTGCCTCTGCCTCCCGAGTGCTGGGATTACAGGCGTGAGCCACCACACCCGGCACTGTGGGATATGGTACTGGTTGCTGCTGGGTGTAAGTCTCCACGCCCAGTATTGTATGTGGTTACCGAGGATCGAACCTGGGTCCTTGTGCTTGCAAGACAGGCCCTGGAACCACTGAGCTAAATCCCCAGCCCCTCACTTCACTAATTTTTAAAACACACACACACTGCATTGACGATATACTTTTGAAAATAGATATATAGATATACATTATAGATCTGGAAGCACCACATTGCTCACAGTGATCACTTTTAGGGAGAATAAAGACAAGGGTGTCAAAAGTTAATTTTTTCTTTATCTGTGTCGGTGCTGGGAGCAGTAATAAAAAAATCAAATTATGGCCTTTCCTTCTAGAAAAACAAAAGGACAGATCTTCTCCATGCACATTCCAGTACATCTCATTCTCTCAGCTTTCTGGATCACTATCTACAAGAGGTAACACCAGAGCATTTCTAGTCATATAATCAAGGCTTTTGTTGCCCAGTAGAATTACTGCATGTGACTACAGAGCACTTGAAATGGGGCTTATCTGCAATGTGACGGGCTTAAGAATAAAAATTTACAGCAGAATCAAAAAGCTTTGTATGAAAAAATGTAAAATTCTTGTTGATTTTGTATCACATATTACTGTGTTATATCATTGATTACATGTTTTAAATGACATTGAATAAAATATATTATTAAAATTAATTTTGTTTCTTTTATTTCCTAACTTTAGCTACTAGGTATGTGAGTTTAAATTACAAAGGTATAAAAAGCTCACATTATATTTCTATTGGACAGTGCTGGTCTAGGTGATAAAATTTTTAAATGTAACTGATTACCTGAATAAATATATAATGTAAGTTGCAGAAAAACATATGATGCAAGTGCCAAAAATCAATGGTTTTCAAAAAAGAAAAACTAAATGTGTGCTTCAACAACTTTGGATCCATTTTTGGCTGATATATATTTTAAAAATACACTGATACCTATGGAACTTCAAGCAGAGGTTCAATTTCCTCCATCTATAATGCTGTCCACCTCATACAGGTATAATGAGGATGAAAAAGGATGATTTATTCAAGGTCCTGGTCTGGAATTATCTAAATGTGAAGTCTTTTGGGAATGGAAGTTGGACACAGATCCTCTCTGCCCTTCAGTGGCCCTAGTAAGACCCAGTTCATGTCAGCGTTACAAGTCTATATCACTATCCATCAACTATCAAGCACTTCGATGAATTTTTTAAATCATTCTTTCAAGTTAATGGCTACTTCATATACTATCTGTTTCCCTCCTCTCCTCCTCTTCCTTTATCTGTTGCATTTTTTCAAGCTGTTTCATCATATTCTTTTAAAATGAACACTTCAAAGGGCTGGGGATTTAGCTCAGTGGTTCCGGTGCCTGTCTTGCAAGCACAAGGGCCCGCGTTGATTTCCCATTAACCACATACAATACTGGGCATGAAGACTCACGCCCAGCAGCAGTTAGCACCACATACCACAGTGCCGGGCATGGTGGCTCACATCTGTAATCCCAGCACTCGGGAGGCAGAGGCAGGACGATTGCTGTGATGTGAGTTTGAGGCTGAGCTCAGGGCCAGTTTGAACTACAAAGCAAGACCCTGTCTCAAAAAAAAAATTAACACTTCATTCCCAAAGCTCTTTATTATCTGAGAGACCTCCCCCAGGTGCCCACCTCCTTCCCTTTGCCTTGCCATTGTGTTCTCTGCAAATGCAGACTTCCTAGAAAACCATTTCATACCACCCTGTTGATTGGGCATAGCTATTCGTTTGAAGCAACCATTTCCTTCTATGTTCTAATTTCATTTTCAAGTTCTTCATTCATGGTTATTTGGTTTTCTGATTACAGATCACTTTTGCCAGAAAAAAATAATAATTTCAGCATATATTGTAACATTAAAGTATTTTCTCACGACCTTTATTTAAAAAGTAGTGAGGCTTAAACTGTTTATTTAAGATATGTCAATTCCTTTCAGGCAAATTGTTCAAATTTTTTTTTTAAGTAGTTGAGCCAGACTTTTGGTTTTCTCTAAAAATAATTTTGTTTCTTTCTAGCCATCAGTTAATATTCCAGACAAGGAATGTCAAGAAACAAACAGACCAACAATGCTGACATTTACTAAGTGTTTGGTGCAAATCAAACACTGCACTACACACTTGACACTCAGTGTTTTAAACCAGGGTCCCTGAGCCTCTCCCCTGGGGAGAAATTGTTGAATAAAGCAGTAGCTCATTACCTTGTCTTCTATTTGTCCTTTTTTTTTTTTTTCCTGCTGTGAACCCCGGATAACACAGGTCCTAGGTTTCCCAATCCTAGTTTTGAATATTCACACCCAAAAGCACTAATCTTTCTTGTTAACACCTTGTAGTTTGGCTCTTGATTAAGTCAATCAGTGATTAGCACTTTTACAATAAGTGTTAATCTCTTTTTTAAAATACCTCAAAGCTCTGCCCTTTACTGAGTGTTTCTTTCCCAATCACAGCACACCAGAGAGGATATCCCTATTGTGAGCAATATCTGCAAGGCATTTCCCTTGCACACCACCAGCTCAGGAAAGGCCTACTTCAAAGTCTTCCACTTGCACAATTAAAGTGTGGAATGATAGCCAAGTTTGCACCCACCACGTGCAGGAGACTCCAGCTGTGGAGAGCTGGTACCGCTGTTAAAAGCAGAAGCCAGAGACTTCAACAAAGCGAATAAACCTACAGAGGCCCCCTCAGCAGATGGGTCCAGGAGGAGGGGTTCCTGGCAGGAGGTGCTGTGCTCTTTCCAGCCACCCAGATGCTCAGTTGCGTGAGCTGGGGGGTGGGGGGGCTTCCCAGAAGCATCCAGTGCTGTGTCAAAAGTCTCAGCTGGCAGGTGGGAAGACCTGCAATGCCTTGTACAGGCTAGAAATAAAGTGCACAGCAATCTCCCCAGTGATCCTTCCTACTTCCCAAATGAGGATGTGGGTTTGCCTTAAATGCCGTCCAGAGCAACTCTCCCAAAGGGGCAGGCCGTCAGAAGGCAAAACACAAGAAGACAGACAGACACAGGAATTTTTTTCTTTACTTCTGAAAGAGAGTAGCTTTAATCCTAGTTTCATGGCAGGTGGTCAGCTTTCACTGGAGCATTTTGACAATTTGTTCTTAAGTTTTTCCAATAAAAGCAAACTTTTTGATGCTCCTCCACTACTTATACAACTCAGAAAGAAGAGCATTCAAATCTTACGACTTCTAAGACATCATTTCAACTACTTTGAATATTTTCCACTGTACCACAACAGTAATGTTACAGACTTGTCTTTAGAATGCCATTTTGGGGCCAGGGATTTAGCTCAGTGGTTCTGGCGCCTGTCTTGCAAGCGCAAGGATCCAGGTTCAATCCCCGGTAACCACATACGATACTGGGTGTGGAGACTCAAATCCAGCAGCGATCAGTGCCACATACCACAGTGCCAGGGGTAATGGCTCACTTCTGTAAGCCCAGCACTCAGGAGGCAGAGGCAGGAGGATTGCTGTGATGTGAGTTTGAGACTGAGCTCAGGGCCAGTCTGAACCACAAAAGCAAGACCCTGTCTCAAAAAAAAAAAGACTGCCATTTTTGCATCCATTGCCTCATCCTTCACACTTCCGATTCTTTAACATAGACACAACAAAGGTTCCCACCCCACTTTATACACTGGGAAGTGGAAGCCCAAAGACACCCTGTGTGTAACCTAACTCACACAGCCTTTCCACCGAGTGAGGCTGAGATTTAAACTCACCCCTCCAACTTTCATGGCCAAGAGTATAACCACCAGATTATACTGCGCTGAGTTTTAATCTATAGGACTGGCTCTTGGTGTAATCTAACTCTTACCATCAGAACAAGGGCTTGGAAATCAACACACTGGCCAAAGCGAACATGCATTTGTCCATAGCCGAAATAAGGAGGTGGCAGAACCCTAAAAGCAGGCATGGTGACAGACAGCAGTAGTGCAGAAAGCCATGGAACTGTGGCAGGATGAGAATTCCAAAGGCAGACTCAGTGCAACTGTGAGTATGGGCTCTCGTTATGCTTAAGTCTCACATTTGCCTATATCAGATGGACCCGGACCACTAAACACTTGCTGGGCTATAAAGTAGACCTCTGAGAAGGAAGAGTTGCTTATTAAAACACCAATTCCTGTGCTAGGGATTTAGCTTAGTGGTTCTGACACCTGCCTTGCAAGCACAAGGGCCCAGGTTCAGTCCCTATAACCACATACAAAATAAGCTGGGCCTGGTGACTCATGCCCACCAGCCATTGGCACCACATTCCACAGTGCCGAGCGTGGTGGCTCACGCCTGTAATCCCAGCACTTGGGAGGCAGAACCAGGAGGATTGCTGTGATTTTGAGGCTCACCTGGGCTACCTGGTGAGCTCAGGACCAACCTGAACTACAAAGCAAGATCCTGTCTCAAAAAAATTAAAATAAAAAAATAAATATAGATTCCTGACTCTACCTAATCCTATGAATTTAAAATCTCCAAAAGTTAGACCCTAAAACATTCATGTAACAAGCTTTCCAGGGATTCTGACCCAAGTGGGGGAAGAAAGGGCCAGAAGTCAGGGGTCGGTCTGCAGGCTCATGGGGCTGCCTGCAGTTCCAGTGCTTCTGTGTTCAGTTAGCTAATGACAACAGATGAGCAAGACAGCTTTCTCTTGAGCTGAAACAGAAAAAGGAAACAATATGGAAGTGAAAGGTGCTAACATCTCCACCCAGAGAGGCTCCGGCGGCCCACAGGCAGAGGCACAGTGAAGTCAGAGGGTGGCCGCTTTGACCTGGCTTTTACCTAGGCCTGCAGCACCGATGACAGGATCCTCCTTGCAACACAGCGGGGCACGGACAAGACAGCAACAGCAGTGAAGCAGCTTTTACACCTCGAGAGCTACACACGCAGATGCACAAAACATACAGAGCCAACAGAAACCTCACCCTCTGGGAGAGAATAAAAATAGAGGAGAGCTACATATGCCATCACATGTTGCAACACGGCCACGACAAGACTTAGCCTCAGGTGATAAAAGAAGCTACTCTGCAGAGCACAGGGAGGGACACGGAATTAGATTGATACCTCAGAAAATACCGTGTTATGGACTGACTTGTGCTCCCCAAAATTCGTGCACTGAAACTTTCACCCCAAATTGAATTATGTTTAGGAACAGGCTCTCTGTTTAGTAGATAAGGTTAAACAAAGTTGGGGTTTAGGTGGATAGTATTGCTATCCCTGTAGGAAGAGGAAGACACACCGGAGAACGGTCTCCTTCCATCCTGGAACACAGAAGGCAGCTGTCTACTAGGCAAGAAAGGGACCTCACCAGAAACCAGCCAGCACCTTGATCTCGGACTCCTGGTCTTCACAATGGACAGACATCAATTCCTGCTGTGTAACCCACCCAGTGTGTGTTACTTTCTGTGGTGACCCTAGCAAACTAAAGCAGCCCCCAGACCTCGCATCTTTAAGTGGGGATTAAAAACATTATCTTTGCCACAGGGTTACTGAGAGAATTAAATAAAAACACTGTACATAATGGTGTGTCTGATGTGTTTAGCAGGCTAACTGGCCTGCAGTACATTCTAGTTAATGCAGTCTATGACAGAGGATTAGCAGTTGGACTGAATGAGATAACTGGTGTAAACTAATCTTAGCACAATGCCTATACCAAGTAGTGTTCAATAAAATGTGGTCATCAATGCTATTGTAAATTTAAAAACAAACATTGGAAAATAATGTAATAATTATTATCCAATATTTAAACTTCTAAAATCTTGTCAAAGTCAAACTAAACATTTTTTTAAAACCCACATGGTGGGGCTGGATATTTAGATCAGTGGTTCCGGCGTCTGTCTTGCAAGCACAAGGACCCAGGTTTGATCCTCGGCAAACACGTACAATACTGGGTGTGGAGACTCACCCCAGCAGCAACCAGTAGCACATACCGCAGTGCCGGGCGTGGTGGCTCATGCCTGTAATCCCAGCACTCGGGAGGCAGAGGCAGGAGGATTGCTGTGATGTGAGTTTGAGGCTGAGCTCAGGGCCAGCCTGAACCACAAAGTGAGATCCTCTCTCAAAAAACGAACAACAACAACAAAAAAAACCATATGGTGATCATGTTGTCAAAGGGAAATAAAAACCAATAAACTTCATTTTGATTCTCAAGAAAATGCCAAAGAAAAATTACTACAACCGATTTTATAATCCCACGGGAAAACAATATATGAGACTGGTTTTATTAAGAAGAACTCTGGTCTGGCTATGAAGATGGATTGCACAGGGCAGCCACTGCAAACAGAATCATTAATCTTAGTAAGATTGTTGTCTCCCACCCTTAGGTTTCCTAACAGGTCAGGAAACAGGAACAGAGCTCTTGGTTGGAAAGGCAAAGATGCCATTACATCAGGACTGCGGAGAGACCGGAGAGGCCAGTTCTAGGTCCTACGGTCCTAAAGGGTCCTGTACAGAGGAGTCTGTCACAACCATGCAAAGGTCAGAGGGAAGAGGCCACACTGACAATCACCCTGCCCTGACAGGTTTCATTCTATCACCCTAGGAAATTTTGTTAGGCTAAGTAAGGTGGTGTACCCTATAATAAAAGCACTCTGGGAGACTGAGGCAGGAGGATCACAAGTTTTACCCCAGCCTGGATAACTGAGTAACTTACCAAGATCCTGTGTGAAAATTAAAAATTAAAAAAGGTATGGAAATATAACTCAGTGCTAACACCTTGCATTCCATCCCCAGGAAGAGAGAGAAAGAGAGACACAGAGAGAGGGGAAGAGAAAAAGAAGGAGGCACAGGAGGAGGAGAAAAAGAGGAGGAAGAAGAAGAAGAAACAAAGGAGGAAAACGAAGAAGAAAGAGAGGGAAAAGGGGGAAGGAGAGAAGAGGAGGGAAAGAAGAGGAAGAGAGAGAGATTGGTTCTTTTTTAAAAAATGTCCCTTTATTTAGTTTATTGGTACATCTTATACATACATTATGATCTCATGTATCATTGGAAATTTGTACCTGTGCATGACCATCTTGACTCCTATTATTTCCCATTCCCCTGCCTGCCCTTCAACCTCCTGTATACATAAGCTTTGCTTTTTTCCTTTTTAATCATCAAATTTTTTTCTTTCCCTTCTTCTTCCCCACCCCACACCCTTGCACTTCGAACATTTTCTTCCTATTTCGCAAAACCTGCTGGACATTTTGGACTTCGTTTACACCGTCAGTTTCTCACACTGGAGTCCCCTCCCTTCGCCAGCTGGGACAATACCCATGGATAATGTTCTAACGCTGACAGAGGAGCCATGAGAGCGGAAGCAAAGACACGAGGTATCTACTTCTTCCCTTGACTTCCTCGGTCCCTGTTCATGCACACACACGGAGAAGAGGCCTTCCAGGTAGCCGGCTCTGCGTCAGACGGTGCGGATCCAAACAGGAATTAAAGAAAGTCCTGGGCCGTGTGGAAGGAGAGGCAGACAACAAAACAGATATGAAATGAAATATCTAGATATGAGAAGCACTGTGAAGAAAAGGCAGGTAAAGGAACAGAGCCCAACAGGGTTGATGTTCTGACTTAGATGAGTTAGAGGCTCTCTGCCAGGGTGAGGCGGGAGCTGAGACCTGACTGCAAGGCGGGAAAACACTAGTCGGGTTCTTGTCCTCAGGGGACCCCAGCGAGGCAGAGGGCAAGTGTGGCTAGAATAAGCGTGAGCTGAGGGGACCTGGGGCTGACGTGTGATCTATATGAACAAAGTACGAGCCATTTAAGGACAGTCTTACTCTGGGTGTACTAGGGAGTCACTGGAAAGCGAGTAAACAAGCGATGATCCCAGGAAAAATGAAAGCCCACATCAGGTGGGAGGGGTAGGGCAGGGAGGAAGAGCGCCCTTGGGATGTGGCTATGAGGCCCTGTGCATGCTAATTACAATAGCATGATTTCTTTTTCCACGAGCTATATGGAAACCAACTTCTCTCTGCCTCTCTCTTTCCCTGTCTCTCTCTATCTCTTTTGCTCTCATATTGGGGATTAAATTCAAGGGTGTTCCAACACTGAGTTACATCCCCAGACCTTTTTCATTTTGAAGCAGGATCTCACTAAGTGGTACAGGCAGGACTTGAAGTGGTGCTATTCCTCTTGCCTTGGCCTTCTAAATAAATTCTCTCTTACCATGTGAACCTTTATTCTAAAAGGCCAAGAAAAATAACTAATTTGCAACAGTCTGGTCAATATAACAATACTTACAACAACTCTGTGAAGTTGTCAGGATAGTCCTGTTGGGGAAACTGTGGCTAATTAAAAGCTTGATTTCACAAAGTTTACATAAAGGGTAAGAGTTCACATCCATGTTTGGCTAACACCAAATTTCCCATGTGCTCGTCATTTCCCTGTCTCCTTGCCCTCAGCTTTTTAGTGTTCCAGTGGATTATTTGAGAATATGTACAGTACCACAATAAATATTTCATTTTATTTTTACAGAGAGTATTGCCAAATCTACTTCTTTTAAAAAAGGAGTTTTGAGGGGCCGGGGATTTAACTCAGTGGTTCAGACGCCTATCTTGCAAGTGCAAGGACCCGGGTTTGATCCCTAGCTAACCACATACAATAATGAGTGTGGAGACTCACGCCCAGCAGCAATCAGTACCACATACCACAGTGACAGGCGTGGTGGCTCACGCCTGTAATCCCAGCACTTGGGAGGCAGAGGCAGGAGGATTGCTGTGATGTGAGTTGGAGGCAGAGCTCAGGGCCAGCCTGAACCACAAAGCAAGACCCTGTCTCAAAAAAAAGGAGTTTTGAGCCAGGGATTTAGCTCAGTGGTTCCGGCATCTGCCTGGCAAGCATAAGGTCCAGAGTTTGATCCCCGGTACCACACATCACAATGCTGGGCATGGTGGCTCACGCCTGTAATCTCAACTCTCAGGATTTGAGAGGAAGAGGCAAGAGGATTTCTGTGAGTTTGAGGCTAGCCTGGGCTACATGGAGAGTTCGGGGCCAAATTATGAAGTGAGACCCTGTCTCAAAAAAAATCTAAAACAAAAAAAGAAGTTTTAACTTAGGGCAGTGGGTGGGGAACTTCCTGCATGTCCCGGGGAGCTGTTGGTATCACTGACAGCTCTAGCTGGTTCAGCATCACTGCCATAGAGTCCTAGATCCCTGTTAGGGATGAGAGTGCTCATGGGGTGGATTTTCAAGGATTTGAAAAGGTATTTTCAAGGAAACCATGAAACTGTGCAAAATATAATACATACAAGTACATGTTTCTGAGAAGAGGGTAGCTAGCTTGTATTCTTTTTTTTTTTTTTTTTTTTTTCCCAGTATCAGGGATTGAACTCAGGCCCCTGTACAGGTATGTATGATGCCACTTGAGCTAAATCCCTGGCCCTATTCCATTAGCAAGTAGACTGTGATATCAGAAGTTAAGAGCTTGAGCTTTGAAAAAAATCACCATTTTCTTGTCTATATTGTTTGGTTGCATTTCCATTTCAGATTATTCTAGTTTCCTCACCTCAGAATATTTGTTCTGGGGCCAGGGATTTAGCTCAATGATTCTGGCGCCTGTTTTGCAAGCGCAAGGGCCCAGGTCTGATCCCCGGTAACCACATACCATACTGGGTGTGGAGACTCACCCCAGCAACAATCAGTACCACTTGGGAGGCAGAGGCAGGAGGATTTCTGTGAGCTCAGGGCCAGTCTGAACTACAAAAGCAAGAACCTGTCTCAAAAAAAAAAAAAAAAAAAAAAGAATATTTTTTCTGAAAGATAGAAGCTTTAGCAAACAAAAATATTTAAAGGCTTCTGTTTGTCTTTACCATGTTAGTAAAGATAGTATGGGACATCAAAAATGCATTTAGGATAGCAAACTTGTTAAATACCGTAGTTTAGCCACAGAGTACACTAGAAAGTGCTGATTTTCCCCCTTCTGATCCTTTCCCTTTTTTCCACTGGGTTCTTTATCTTTTATTTATTTCTAGAAGTTCTTACATATTCTGAGTGTTAATCAGTCATTACTTAATGTGTCTGTCTTTCTACAAAAGAAGCATCAGCTTGAAGTTGATTTTTATCATTGTCTGCATATTTTTCTGTATGATTTAAAGTATATAGAAGGATGTGAACAACTTATATACAAATACCATACTATTTTATATAAGGGACCTACGCATCCACAAATGTTGGTATCTACGGGGATCCAAGGACAAATCACCCACAGATATAAGTAACAGATGTACTTTACATCACCCTAGATCATTTATAATACTTAATATAATGACTATTATTGTACTATATTGTTGTAAATTATTGTTGTACTGTATTATTTAAGGAATGACAAGAAAAATGTCTGTATATGTCCAATACAAGTGCAATTTTAAAAAGTACTTTCAGTTAGCATTTGAACCCTTGAACATGGACAGACAACCATACTTATTAA
This sequence comes from Petromus typicus, assembly GCA_004026965.1. Taxonomy (NCBI): domain Eukaryota; kingdom Metazoa; phylum Chordata; class Mammalia; order Rodentia; family Petromuridae; genus Petromus; species Petromus typicus. The sequence continues at coordinate 64,879 of PVIR01001726.1, forward strand.
CCATTATCTACACTTAATAAATAACATCTGATAGGTGTATAAACTAACCTCTGAGGAATGTAACCTGCATTCCTAGGTTGGGAATTTTGTATATCCTGAGTATATAGAATAATATTTGACATACGTGCGGTACTCATTAATTATTTATAGAATGAATCAATAAATTTCTTCCTGCTGCTGAACTTGTACAGTACATCATTTTTCTTCCAGTTGGAGCCTTCCTATTTCCATAAGTATGTCGAAATCCGTTCATTTCTTGAGGTTCCCATGAGGAGATTATTGAATGAGTTTGTTGTGAAATACAAGGAAGAATGCCAGCTGAGTTTAGGCTTCGGAGAAGTGGTGACACACTGAAAATTACACTATGACTGTTCAGCTGGGGAGTCACATAGGCCCAAGGGAGATTCAGGCATTCTGAATTGCCACGTCTCCCTAAGACAACACAACAACACTGATCAGGCTCTGTGCTAAACACGTTCCGTATGGGATCTCAAGACAGGTGTCATCAACTCCTGTTTTACAAATGAGGAAGCTGAAATTTAGAGAAGACAATTTACCCAAAATCAATTACGCAGACAGTAGGTAGCAGAGCCAGAATTTAAATTCACATCTTTCCAATGCCCAGAAAAACCACTTTGCCACAATGTCCTACTGAGAATCAAATGCCCTGACTAAGACAGACTTGTAAGGTTGGCCCGGGGGGTTCCAAACCCACTGAGTGTAATCACAGAGTAATTTTGATCTCTGTGTTGGAGATGGCCAAGGCCGGATGCTCAGATCATCATTCACAGGAAACCACACCACTGGAATCAGGCTCTTACCTGGAAGGAAACCGACCTTCCTCATTGACCATGTTTTCCCTATTGTAAATACAACCCCTATTAACAATAGCTATCAGTAATATCATAGTGGGTCCTTAGAAAGCAGTAATTTGAAAGCATGCAAACCAAAAATGTTCAATTTTTAAAAAGTTTTTATCATAGAAAATTACAAACACATTGAGAAGGAGATAGAGAAGTACATCTATCCTTCACTTTATGAATTTAACTCATTCCTAAAACTACTTCCTATGTAGTGAACAAAAAAAAAAATGAGTTTCGGTATGTTTTATCTGCTTTCCAGAGTTACGACAGTACTGGGTAGATTAACAAAATATATTTTCTCACAGTTCTGGAAGCTGGAAGTCCAAATCAAAGTCTAAGAGGACTGATTTCCCCGAGGACGCTCTCCGTGGCCCCCAGCCTCTCTTCTCCTGTCTTCACACGATTTTCCTTTGTACATAGTTCTAGCCAAACTTTCTCTTAAAAGAACACCAGCCATATTTGCTCTAATTAACTTTTAAAAATTTAATCACCTTTTAAAGGGACCTCATCTCCAAATACAGTCACATTCTGAGCTACTGCAAGCTAGAAAGTAAGTGAACAGCACTCACACAGAAAGTGTTAACACAATCGGGCCAGGGATGTAGCTCAGTGGCTCCTGTCTTGCAAGCGCAAGGACCGGGGTTTGATCCCCCGGTAACCACGTACAATACTGGGCGTGGAGACACACCCAGGAGCAACCAGTACTACATACCACAGTGCCGAGTGTGGTGGCTCACGCCTGTAATCCCAGCACTCGGGAGGCAGAGGCAGGAGGATTGCTGTGATGTGAGTCTGAGGCTGAGCTCAGGGCCAGCCTGAACCACAAAGCGAGACCCTGTCTCAAAAAAAAAGAAAGTATAACACAATCAAAGCTCATGCTACGCACTCAAAGAGGATGAAGAAAAGTCCTGATGGGAGCGATGAGGAAAAAAAGGGGGAAGAGTTGTTCGTTAAGAGGTGTAATCTTGGGCCAGGGACTTAGCTCAGTTGTTCCGGCTCCCGCCTTGCAACTGCAAGTTCCCGAGTTTAATCCCTGATAACCACATACAACACCATCAGCAATCAGTACCATATACCATAATGCCGGCTGTGGTGGCTCACGCCTGTAATCCCAACACTCGGGAGGCAGAGGCAAGAGGTCTGCTGTGAGTCCGGGGCTCGCCTGGGCTACATAGTGAGCTCAGGGCCAGCCTGAACTACAAAGCAAGACCCTGTCCCCAAAAAAGGGTGTGGTGGTGCAGACTTCTTTTTCCACTTTTTCCTAAACTAAATTGGGAAACTTTGGGTTCATCTTATACTCAAACTATCCTTATAAGTAAAATTATAACATAGAAAATTACCTTTGGAGTAAAAAAGAGAGTCACTGAATATAAAAAGAACACATGCAAGAAACAGTCTTTCTTGGTATGCGGGCAAAGCAAAATGGTTTGGTTTATCCAAATATGGCAATTGATTCAAATTTGCCCCATGTGCTATTTTCTAACTAGAAAGTATTGTTGAGAAAATTGATGAGTGTATCTTTGGCTGAAACCATAATATGGAAATACTACTTCTTATAGCGTGTTTATTTTCACTGTGTTGGAGTAAATTCATAATATTAAGAGAAAGTTATTGCCCAAAATGTAGCACAACTTTTCAAGAGCCACTATGATTTTTTTTTTTTTAAAGATCATTAACTGAGGGGAGGATTTAGCTAGGTAGTACCGCCCCTACTTTGCAAGCGCAAGGACCTGAGTTCGAATTCTCCCACCCCCACCCAACGCAACCCCACCCCCACTCCCCGCCAAAAAAAGAGTGATTCACTGAGCCGTTAGAAGGAAGTCTGCACTATGAGCCCCATGCTTCAGTTCGCCCAGCTGCAGTTGCCAATTCATGACCAACCTTCTCCCAGGTATTCCCTCACCGTTTCCCTTTCCCCAGCCCGAGCAAGTCCAGTCTAGATACACTGCACCTGCATATCAGAATTGTTTTTCAACTACTACGCTTTTAAAAGATTACGTACAAACTATAGTAGGCTGAAATTCTACAAGCATTTCCTATTGTCACATCTTTCATAAAAAATCTTTCTATTCGAGCTCGACTCTGTCATTTACTAGCTATAAAGTTTTGGTGAATTATGTAAATCATACTTTTTAAAACTATTTTTGCAAAGACTGTATTCTTTTCTGTGTTCCTTTAACTGAGTTTGGCTACTGTTTTAAGAGATTTTTTTTTCCTTAATGACGTGTTAAAAAACGAACAAACCTGAATTCAACACCTTTCCGACCTTGCAGATTGGCTGGGCTGAGGTGACCCTTTAACACCTGGCCAGGACCCGGGAACTCTCCCTAAGCTTCAGGAAGCACTTGCTCTGAGTTTAGCGAGCCCAGACCGCGACCCGTAGGGGCTCCCGGCTTTTCTCCGCACGTGCTCTTCTTCGCATTTGCATGGCTTTCTGAATCCCCGGGATAGCTGGGCTCTCCTGAATGACTTCATTTCCTCTATAAAGTCTCTCCCCAGCTTTTCTTCTCAGGCCTCCGAGAATCTATTTTGAATCAAATGTAATCTTTTCTTCCTGGAGTTTGCAGTGTGTTTGTTTGCTTTCCTTTCACTTTGTAAGGTTAAAATAATGCCTAGCGCTTTTGTGCCCTGAATAAGGTTCTGAGTTGGGTGAAACAGAGACGAATTAGAATAGACAAACACAGTAATTACCGAACCGTCTGCTCCTCTCCCTCCGGATTTAGGGCTAAGGTCTCATACTGGGAACACAAGCTCTGATCTTCCCAATTGCTTTCCTACCACGGTAAGCACAAATGCCAGGTTTAAGATATCTTTCTCTGTATTTAGCAAATATTTGATTTGCTCTAAGTTTTTTATTGTTTTACAGAGTCCTAACAAACTTGGTTTTCACCATTGCTGAATTTTTAAATATGTTTCTTGGAAGGAAGGATATTGGAAGCTGTCCACACTACAATTCTGATGTCGTCATGCTTCTGTAAGCTTTTAAATGTCAAAATAACTTCCAATTTCTTTAAAAGTTAGAAAAATAGTACAAAGAATTCCTGTATCTTCATAAATCCGACCTTTTTATGACCTCAGAACATTTAACTAAGCAAGAAACTTAGTACTGACACAATACTATTAGCAAATTTATAAACCTATTCACATGTGTCCACATATTTCACTCCTGATTTTCCAGGCATCTGAATGGAATCCAGAGACACACTTCTCAATTTTCATGCCCTAAGCTTACCATAGTCTGGGAGAGTTTCTTGGTCTTCTTCTGTCTTTCATTCAAGTACACATTTTTATTTATTTATTTATTTATTTTTTTGAGAAAGGGTCTCGCTTTGTAGTTCAGGCTATTTAGCCCATGCCAGCCTCAAACTGCCTCTGCCTCCCTAGTGCTGGGATTACAGGTGAGCGCCACCATGCCTGGCACTGTGGTGTGTGGTTACCAGGGATCCAACTGGGGACCATGCGCTTTTCAGGCAGATGCCCAAACCACTGAGCTAAATCCTCAACCCCTCAAATGTACATTTTAAAATTACCAAAAATGTAGTGCTGTGCCTTTTTCACTGCATTATCAGGACATATAACGTTGATATAGCAAAGGCTGTTTAGAGAGGCCCTAGCAGGCTTTCCATAATGCCACCATCTTACATAATCACAAGATCTTTGTTGAAACTAAATTTAACACTGGTGCAATACTATTAACTAAACTACAGTCTTTAGTGGATTAGTCAGTGTTTTATGGAGAAGCATAGCATCCTATTCTTTCTGAAGTTTAAGAACTCTCCACATCTGCAGCTGGCAAATGGAGACCCAAGAGAGCCAGCGGGGTCATTCCCCGTCCCACGTGAGCACACGTCTGGAGGAGGAGGAGACCAACGCTCCAGCTCTAAGACAAGCAGGCAGAGAGAGTAAATGCTCCTTATTTAGCCCTTTGTTCCATCTGAACCTTCAGTGTACTGGATAAGGCCCAGGTGCGATGAGGAAGATGATCTGCTCTACTAGTCCATTAATTCAAATGCTAATCTCCCCCAGAAACAGGACCATAGACACACTCAGAATAATGAGTACCTCTGGGCCCAGACAAACTGACCCACAAAACTAACCATCACACTTGGATTACCACTTTATCCATGAATGTGCCTTCACTGTCCCAGGACACAGGTCAGCATGCCATGTTGCATTTCGGGGTTGGTCCTTTTTATGCTAATTCTTCCCCACTCACCCACAACACAGGGAGTTCCAGCCTTGTCCTCTCCACATTAGAACACAATACGGTTACCAATGGCTACCAAGTTTCACTTCTCACATGCTCCCACCACAGGAGAGGAACTGTTCATATATCCTGTGGTTCAAATTCAAAAATCCTAGAGAAAGATTTTGATAGACTTGTGATTGTGCCCCCTACATCAATCAGACGCTCTGCTGAGAAAAAAGAATCACAGTACATCCCTACTGGGGTCCTGTGCTTGTGAAATAGAGCTGCTTGTACAGGAGGGAAACTCATGGTGAGCCAGGCAGTGACCCCAGTTTCTGCCTTTCCTACTGGTGGCCATGTGGCCCATTTATCTCATTTCAAAGGTGAAGAAACTGAAGTCCAGAAATAAGTTTCCAAAGAAATGGAGTTAGTCTTTAGTAAAAAGGAGTTAAAATCCAAGTTTCCGTATTATCTGCCAATCCTGGGCACTTTCTTCTATGGCCCTAGCAATACTATGATTTTGGTATTAAACCCAAGAATCAAAGAATCTGAAATTTAAGAATCTGAACTAGATTTATCTAGTTCTCATGCATACATCAATTTCCTAGTGTATTTAAAATAACACTAGAGAACTGAAACCTTTTCCTGTTTATTTCTCCTATATGGGGTGTCAAGAAAATCCACACACACCAGATTAGGGTGAAAACTATTTTACTTAGCAAAGAATTGAGGGAGAATAGGAGAGAGGATATTCATCTCCAAGTTTATTAAATAATATACACTATTACAATATAATGAAACATTATATCCATTAAAGAGACTAAAGAGATCTGTATCAATTAACAAAGGAAGTTTTACATATAGTACTAACTAAAAAGCTAAAGTGAAGAAACAAGTGTAAATTGTGTAAACCTGTTATATAAGACACAGTGGAAATAGTAATGCTTCCCACATGGTCAATAGTATTCATTGATTTTGAATGGGATTACAGATTTTTTTCATTTTACTTTGCTGTAGAGTTTAAATTTTTATTAATGAGTAAGAAGTTCATAAATGTGTTAAGTGAAGGAAGCTGAACAAGAGATTACTCTGTTTACATTTGGGTCCCCGCCATCCTCACAGGTGGGCTTAGGGACATAACTGGTCATGAGCATGTCATGGTCCCTGAGGGATTCACGCTGGCTGTGATGTCGGGAGATGAAGCCTGTGGGAAGGCACCGTCACTGGCAGATGTGTCACATCGATGGTATTATATCCAGAGAGTGTGTGGCCTGGAATGGACGTATATCCCTCCTTCCTGATGCCTCTTGGCTCCTGCCTGCCGTGCCACAGGGTCTTTCTCTTCTACTATGCCCTCTGCATGCCGCTCTGCCTTGGAGCCCGCCCTCTATGGACTTAAGCCTCTCCACACCATGAGACAAATGAACCTTTGGCTTGCTGGATATTGTGTCTCAGTAACCAGAAAGTAACTAAGACAATCACGTATTGTTTGATTCCTTCTGTATGAAATATTCAGAATAGAGAAATCCATAAAAATAGAAAGCAGATTAGTGAATATCAGAGACTGGTGTGTACGAAAGATAAGGGGTAAATTCTTAATAAATCGGGGGTATTCAAAATATTTGGAGACTACATAAAGATAACATCATGAATTTACTAAATGCTGTTAAACTGTACACATGAAAATGGTTCTTTTTTGCCTCAAGTAAAAAAATTTCTCCTGGAGTGTGGAAAACTTAAGACTAGCATATGCTCTATTGTGGGGTTTGGACAAATCATTTGTCTTTGCTATACCAATTCATTCTACATTTGGTCTCTAACATACTTTAAGGGTATTCTACTCTGATTCTAGACACCTTCTGAAATGACTGTAGACACACTCATTTTCTAGTGATGAACTTATATATCTTTTTCTTTTTTCTTTTTAGGGAGGGGGCAGTATAGAACTCCAGCCCTTGTGTTTCCAAAGTAGGTGTGGTACCACTTGAGCTAAAGCCCCAGTATGAACTTACATTTAGACTAAGATTGTAGAAGCTGTTTTTGGCAGATATATCACACTTATGATTTTGTATCAACAAGGTGAAAGATCCAAATCACTTCTTTCAAAAATTACAAGTGTATGGACTTATCCACACCCAGTAATGGATGGGAATTTACTAAAGAAACAGTGTGGGAAGAAGTCAGAGACATGAAAAGTAAAAACCATAAGTAATATGTGGAGTGTTTTCCACAGACCACATATTATGCTTTTTGCCTTATAATTATTACGATGATCATCATCATTATTGTTTTGAGTTTTTGAGACAAATCTCACAATGTAGCTCAGGATAGGTCAAAAATAGTGTTCCTCCTGCTCAGCTTCCTGAGTTCTAAAATCTAAACATCACAGCTAATCAGCAAGCTGGCTGCTGCACAGCCTCATTCTCATTCGGTTGCCACTCGGTTTGGAAACAAAGTCAAACTATTTTTTCTCACAAATAGTATAAGCACACATGTGGAAAAGCCCTGAAAAGTCTAATGAGAGGATGGATTGGTCACTAACACTAACAGCAAAGTTGCAGGGCATAAAGTAAATACATAAAAATCAATTATATCTTTATACTAACAAATAATTTCAAATGAAATTTTTATTATTATTTTTTTTTTTTTAGGTTTTTTTGAGACAGGGTCTCGCTTTTGTGGCTCAGGCTGGCCCTGAGCTCAGCCTCCAACTCACATCACAATCCTCCTGCCTCTGCCTCCCGAGTGCTGGGATTACAGGCGTGAGCCACCACACCCGGCACTGTGGTATGTGGTACTGGTTGCTGCTGGGTGTGGGTGTGGGTCTCCACACCCAGTATTGTTATGTGGTTACCGGGGAATCGAACCCAGGCCCTTGCGCCTGCAAGACAGGCGCCGGAACCACTGAGCTAACTCCCCGGCCCCTCAAATGAAATTTTTAAAGCCTCTCTAAAATAAGATTTTTGTCCAAGATGGTACGTGGTTAAAACACTCCCCCCAAAATTAAAGTGGATATGTGCTTCAACCTGATATACACTGAGTTTAGATATCACTGTTGTTATAATGTTAGTTATGAGGCAAGGGAATAGCAAAAGGAGAGAAAAATAGCATTTGGTTGAATTTTCATTTTGGAGTTGTAGCGACAAGGAAAATAAGACTAGATAAAGGATGAAAGATAAAGATTAGTTAAGTGACTATGAAACTCAGCCTCCCATGTCTGTAACCTCGGTTTTATAAAAGTCCGGAACCTTTGTATCCAGAAAATGCATATGAGACTCTACAACTAGGAAACATGAACCTGAAACAGTGCTAGGCCAATTAAGAGGTAATTCTCTACACATTCTCTTTTAAATTGTTTGTTTGTTTGTTTGGTTTTGGTAAGTTGGATCAAACTTGGGATCTTGTGCTTGCAAGGCAGGTGCTAGAACCACTAAACTAACTCCCCAGCAAATTTTCCAGTTAGAAAGATTATATTAAAGTCAGATTTCTTTTCCCTCTGACTAAGACTGCTCACTCGTAAGAAATTTAAAAAGTAAAAATATACTGTAACTACTGCTTTTCATTGCTTAGTAGGGCTAACAAGGGAAGTGTGGCACAAAAGAGTTGAAGAAAGTTATAATTTCTAATAGCTCTGTTCAGGACACAGCATCCATCAAAAATGCTAGGTATCAGGCTAGGATATACCTGTATTTGTCTAGAACGTACAGGGTCCTGGTTTCATTCCCAGCACCATCACCCTCCCACACTCACATACACAAAGGTAGGTATTGTTTCAGCAGCCTGTAGGCTCCTAGCATTGACCACAGCGATTAGCCATGTATAGAAAGTACTAGTCTTCATATTCACAACTATCCTGAGAGTTATAGGCAGATTTTCCACCGTTCTTCCCAGAGAGAGGGCAGCTGGGACACTGGATCTGCACTGGGATTGTGTATCATGTGTAGTGCTGAAAATGAAATGAAAGTGGCCCTGTGGCCACTAAGGGGAGTCTGAGAAACAGTGCCCAGGTGCAAAAGTTGAAAAGAGCCAAGAGCCAGGACAAGTGGCCAGACTCCAGGGATGAGAACCCAGCAGCAGACCAAACCCAGCCAGAAGGAGCACAGGAGGCTGCGGGTTCCCAAGTAATCAAAATGTGGTTCACTCACAGGACACCTGTACCTCCAAGCAATGAGAGGAAGCTAAGAAGAGAGCCAGCCATCGGTGAATCACCAGAGAACAAAGAAGCACTAAAGCATGAGGGCTGTTTCCATTTTCTATCTCAAATGGTTTCGGATTTTTAAAAAGAAAAGAGATTTAGCCTTCTTCAAATATGTATATTTTTCAGATGTAACTTAAATTTCGTTCCGGTCATAGTTCTAAAAATATTTGCATACTTCCTCAATGCAAATCACTTTTTGAAGAATGTCTCTTTATATTGCATTGGCTTGGAGAGCTTTTATAGAATCAAGCTCCACTCCTCTTCCGCTGACATCTGCTTTTGGCAAATGAGCATCATACCGTACAGTTGCTGCAAGATGGTACCAGGAACTCCTCAAGCACTGAGCCTCCCATTCACTCCATTTCTATACCCCCCAAGCTATTTGTCAAGAGGCTTGGGGGCAGTCAGCCATTTTCAGCCAGCAGGGTAGGGTGAGAAGTCCTTTTTAGGCAAGGCAATAAACGAGTTGGCTGGTAGGTCTAAAAAAACTTGGTCAACAGGGTGGAGCCAGCCCCAAGGCAGAAGTATTACTTCACAGTTGCACTGGCTTCCTGTGGCTGCCAATAGAGGCAGCATCTGGCAGTGCGCCCGGCCGCAAAGAAGAGGGAACTCCAGAGAAGAAAACGGCGATGAGACCTCTAAGGTGGAAGCGCAGCCTGAGAAACTTGGCCTGCCTGGGATGACTGTGCCAGCTAGGCTTGCCACTTCGCAGGGGCGTGGGGCACAGCATTCTTTCTGGTTTTAAAACACTAATATTCCTTCTAGGGAAAGCACTTCTATGAGCAGTTTTATGTACCCTGTAATCCATATGATTTGTTCCATAGGATAAGCCTATGAGGCAGATGCTGTCTTAGCTCCATTTTTCAGATTGGAAAACTGAAGCTCAGAGAGGTGAAGTAACTTGACCCAGGACTCAGAGAAGCCAGTATTCAAACCCAGGAGCGGCCAGCTGCAAATTCCAAACTACAACAGCGGCTGCTGGAGTTCTCGGGTGAAAAATCAGGAAGAGGAGGTAAAGGTTATATTACTCCAAAGACGCTTTGGATTGGAGCAATCTTGCCTCCTCCCTTTCAGGTAATATTTTGGGTTTTCCTTCCTTGCACACAATTGCAGGCAAATGACTGCAATTCTAAAAAGAGATAAATATAAAAACAAGAAGTGAAACACTGCAGACACCTGAAACCCAACCATTTCTACAAGCAGGAGCTAGTGAAGCTGCCACACAACAGAAATAGTTCTGTCCTGTTTAGATAGGCTTTGTTTTGCTACATGGCTGCATATGCAGTGAAGTGATATCAAGTCCTGAGGGTCCACTCCTTTGATGAGTTAAACACACAAAGGCCTACATTTTGATGTAATCTGATAGCATGTAGTTAAGTCCTAGACAAACTACAACTGTGAGGAAGTGATAAACCCAACTTCCTGCACAGAGCTGCCTGAGATAACACTTTCCATGGACTGGAAGGAAAAAAAAAAAAGACATGATTGCTACAGAATTGAAAAGGAACTATTCCATTCTTAATAAATAACCTCTTTTTCATGTGGTCTCAGCAATATGTAAGCAAAACTGATTACAGTCAAGTTACTATGTGGTATGACCACATATGACTTGATTCTGACTTTCATTTCCAGGCAAAGTCACTCAAGATTCACTTGATTTCTCTCTCGTAAGGATACTGTTATTCAGACCACAAATCTTAGGGAAGTTCTTGATCCAGAGACTTCCCTAAAAATCTAAAGAGAACTCAGATTGAAAAGGTTAATGTTGTACTAACTGGGTAAGTGATGTTCCCATTGAGTCACTGAGGAGACTTATTCAGACTAAATAAACATGCATAGAAATGAGTGCCAGCTTGGATAAGGACCAATAGCTGTTTCCAGCTTGCCGAAATAGGGCCAAAGGGACAATTTCAGGAAGCATTTGTGTAGGCCAGATCATAAACAGCCAATAAGGAGATATTGTGTTGGGAATCTTCTGTGAAGACATTATTTCATTGGCTAGCTCAAAAACCTTTACTGAATGCTTATTACTGCTAGAAAATAGAATGGTGAATTAAAAAATAGCCCCTGATCTCAAGAATTTATAGACATACGTAAAATCACAAATTATTGTAAGTGCTTTGAGGAGAAAATCGACAGCATCGCAAAGTGCCCAATTTTGGTTTGGATGACGTGGTTAACAAGTTGTGATGTTAGCAAAGACGTGATGTTGTCTTCAGGCCTGAATCATCTACACAGAGCAAGAGTGAGGGTAGAGCGCTCTAGGAAAGAAAACTGCCTACAGGAGAGTTCTAATTAAGGAATGATTAGGGCAAGTCCGAGTCCAGAACAAACTTTTTTTTTTTTTTTTTTGGTGGTACCAGGGATCAAACTCAGGACTTGCCCCATCAAGGCAGGCACAGTGCCACTGAGTTAAATTCCCAGACCCTGTGTCAGGATCAACTGAAAGAAGGTTAGGGATGGTTAACACGGGACTGAGAAGAAAGAGCCATGTGGGCCACATGAAGGAGCTTGGCTTTACTCTGAGCACAAGGGGAACGTTCTACCAATCCTGCTGGTACTAATAGTGTTCTGCACCCAGACTCAAAGAGAATGCAGTAGCCCTAACAGTCTTTGGGAAAAACTGTGAGAAGAAATTCCTGCGAGTCGCTTGTGGCATCAGAAGTATTTCACTAAATCCAGTCAGTTCAGCCAAGTCTCAAACAGGGAGGGAAAACAAAGAAGGCAATAAAAGCAATTAATTGCTCATCTGGCATTTTATTATTTTAGTATGTTTGAAGAGTAACATGGTTCTCACACATACATGGGACTGTGGCAGTCACATGTGCCAGTTCTTTCCTGTTTTACAAAGGCAGCAATCATGGGCCAAAAACCTCAGCTAGCTCCCGCAGCCTCCCCCATAGAAAGCTGCCTCTGAAGCCCCACCCTCGCGGCTTCTCAGGGCACCTCGTGTTCAGAACCTGTTGCTAGGGGATCTCCGGGCCTGCTGCTCACCTTCGACATTCACTGCTTCTCTATTTCATTTGTTGAGCTTTCCACATGACACTTTGGAAAGATTGAAGATTGACACTTTGGAAGATTTCTTTGCTGGAGTCGCTGCAGTGAGAAAGTAACTGTCCTGATGTTGAGAATCTTCCTAGCCTGTTACAAAGGACTGTGGGCCTAGAAATTCTAAAAGACCAAACCTGGGTTTAAGTTCTGCTCTGACTTTTCTCAATGTATTGGCTTAATTCCGTAATCAAGTGCCCCAAAGATCTCTAAGGAACAGGTTAACACAAATCCTGTTTCTTCCTCTTATATTTCCAAGTCCAGCCCCCTCGCATCTCTGGGAGCCTCCGTTCTGTATGCTCCCTGGCTCCCTGCCCCTTACTCCAGGGTGGCAGAGGTGCTGAGTGTGATTCAACCTTTGCTTTATTCTGAGGCTTCTGACAAGGGACCCTGGACTCTTGAAGCTCAAGAACTTGCTGGAGATTGAAGTTCTTTTTAAACAAGATGGCACCTCCAGAACCAACCACACACTGCCCTTGCTATTTGGCCAGATTTCTACTTAAAGTTGATATGGATAATTACATATACTAGCTTTCTGGCCTCACTAAGAATTCATTCAACCTGACCTCGGGCGAAATCTTGACCTTTCTGAGCCTCCAATTCTCCTCAAATGATGCCTAAGGCCTTTGCATTTCCAATGTTCTGCAAGTCCAAGGCAAAAACAAACTATGAAATCTCAACAGAAATTCTCATTAATACCTGAGGTATTACCATTACAGGTATTCCCATCTGAAAAATGGACCTAATAACAGAAGAAAGAGAAAGCAGAAAAGGGTACATAAGAAAGGAAAAAGGAAGAAATTATTAGAAAATAAACTAAGGATAGAAGCTGCACTTTCCAAACCTCTCAGAAACTTTAATAGAAATATACTTAGCAAGATAAATTAATACTTATTTTACTTTCAAAACGCAGCCCAGGGCCGGGGAGTTAGCTCAGTGGTTCCGGCGCCTGTCTTGCAAGCGCAAGGGCCCGGGTTCGATTCCCCGGTAACCACATAACAATACTGGGTGTGGAGACTCACACCCAGCAGCAACCAGTACCATATACCATAGTGCCGGGCGTGATGGCTCACGCCTGTAATCCCAGCACTCGGGAGGCAGAGGCAGGAGGATTGTAATGTGAGTTTGAGGCTGAGCTCAGGGCCAGCCTGAACCACAAAGTGAGACCCTGTCTCAAAAAACCTAAAAAAAAAAAAAAAAAAACGCAGCCCAGTGGTGAATACCTAGAAGCCCTTGGCAAGCTTCTAATCTATAAGTGGAAAATGCCTTGTGCGTCAGCAAATTCTGTTTAAGAAACCAAATGAAAACTGTTAAACACTGATTTTTTTCCTTTAAATGTGAAATGTTTATTTTCAAGGATTTTGTGAGTGGCTGAAATTTATGAAAAGTATCTAGTACTTAGCAAGTACTTGTAAGCATGGGTTATCATTCTTAATAAAGAGGACTCTTGGTCCAGACCTCAGAGTCTGAATTCTAGACTTCCACGTAGTCATGTGACCTTAAGCAAGTTCCTCCCTTTCTCTGAGTCTGTTTTCTAATTTGTAGGATGAATAGATCGGACTGAGCGAGATGATGTGTAAGGGCTTCTGCAGTTGGTCATCTGCAATTTCGTTTCTAATGTGATAGTGTCTCCCTGACTGAATTGAACATTGACACCATTTTAATGAAGAGTTTCCCAAATGATCATATAAGCCACTTATATCTTGTAGAACGCTGCTGTTGTCTTCCCCTTATGTGGGTTTAGAACAGTAAAATTAGAGAGACCTGAGATTAGCATTTGCCTAGACGACACATTATGAGAACAAATTTTGAGCAACTAAGTACAATGTAAATCCCCTTAAGAAATGTCAGTTGAAGAATTCTGGTTCTAACACTGTCTTGTGGTCTTTGGAGGACTGACAGCGTTTCCCCAAGCTCTGCTGGCTGATAACTGAAATCACAACATCCGCCGAAGACAGGATACTTCCTATAACTCAGTTTCAAACATCCTTGGGAGACTGTCATTTCCCTGTGGGTTTTTCTTCAAGTGAAACTGTGTTTGCCTTCCCAAGCAGTATCAACACATTGGTTCTTACCAAACTTAAAAGCTTCAACAATTCTCCAAAAGGAAGAGGGGGAGGAGAAAGCTATTGTACAATGTAAAAATTTTGGCAAATCCTATGAAAACACATTCTTAAAACACCTCTCATTTCTGAGAAACAAAGTAAGATGTGTGAATTGTTTTGTTTCATGACAAAATGATTCACTGCTACAATGTGGTATTTTGGCTATGTCTACATAAATCAAGTATGAACATTCAATTGAAAAAATAAAAATAACTCAATTAGAAAAACAAAACTTGATTGAGCACCTGTTCTTTAAAAGGCACTGAACTTTGCTTCACAAAACTAGTAAATATCATGTGCCATGTAAAGCTTACATTTTAGCATTAACTGCGGCTCATATACAATGGCAGACTTCTTTACAGCTCCTTATCTGAGTTGTCTGTACTCTCACTACTGGCCACAGCTGGCTCTGAGCATTTGAAATGTAACTAGTCAGGTGGAGATGCACAGTAAATGTAAAGTACACTTACACTACATTTACAAGGCTTAGAACAGAGAGCGAGAAGGAAAGAAGGAACACAGAGGGAAAGAAGGAAGTCTAATAATTCGATAGAGACTACCTATTAAAATGCTATGCTAAATATATTGTGTTTAAAATATATTATTGAATTAATCTGTTTCTTTTCTTTCTTTTTTTTTCAGAACTGGGGATCAAACTCAGGACCTTGCACGTGCCAGGCTGGCAGGAGCTCCACTGAGCTCCATCCTCGGCCCAATGTTTTTCTTTTCACTTTTGAATGTGGCTATTAGAAAATTGAAAATTATATGTGTGACTTATACATAATTATGTAATATATTGATATGGCCTTACAGATTTGTAACTAGAAATTAAATTCCTAAAAATACATCTGAGGTAAGATATATTCATGTAAGTGAAAAATATTTGCGCTTAGTTGAGTGGGGAAGAAACAGGTTTCAAAACAGTAGACTGCAGGGCCGGGGAGTTAGCTCAGTGGTTCCGGCGCCTGTCTTGCAGGCGCAAGGGCCCGGGTTCGATTTCCCGGTAGCCACATAACAATACTGGGCGTGGAGACCCACACCCAGCAGCAACCAGTGCCACATACCACAGTGCCGGGCGTGGTGGCTCACGCCTGTAATCCCAACACTCGGGAGGCAGAGGCAGGAGGATTGTGATGTGAGTTGGAGGCTGAGCTCAGGGCCAGCCTAAACCACAAAAGCAAGACCCTGTCTCAAAAAAACCTAAAAAAAAAAAAAAAAAAAAAACAGTAGACTGCAGGACAAAAAATGCTCGGCCTACTCGTAGTTAAAGTGGCACAATTATGACAAAATATTGTAAATATTTAAAAGTTTGTTGATATCCACTATTACTGCTGATGTGGAAATTTCACATGCTATTTGTGAGAATGTGAAGTAGTACAAGCTCTTCAGAAGATAACCTGGCCATAGCTATCACAATTTATAATAAACTTTCTTTTTAATCTAGGATTTCTATTTTGGCATATACAGTTACATCAACACATTTAGGTATCACAGAATTCTTGTAGTAGCAAATAATGTAAAGATTCATAAATAATGAATTGCCTAAAAATTATAAATGTTTTTATATTAAAATACTTTATTGACAAAAGAAATATTGACAGCCTCAACATTATTATAAGTATAATAATAAATGAAACAATAAATGAAAAACTGTAATTGAAGAATTATTTATTCAGAATTTTCTAAGAGTATGTTTTCTATAATTAGGTGGGATTAAAGTTCGTTGAGTAAGTTCTATTTTTCTTGATCAAGTGATTTGGGGGCCTAAACATTTATATCTGCTGTGTTTTCTAAAGGTGCTTGTAAGCAAAAAGTGTTGAAGAGCAAGACTAGAAAGCATTTCATGTTAGAGTTTGGCACTCAGTATCCAATAAGTGATTGTTATTATTGTCATTATTAGCTGCAATAATTCAAGCTGAGATGCAAACTCAGTCGAGGAAGTGAAAGCAGAGATAGAGACATGTGACATCTATTGATGCAGTCCAGTTAGCAGGACGTGGTGACTAGAAAGGCGTGAAGGGTTGGGGTAGTAGGCTAGAATGAGCGTGCAAAGTAGTTTCCAGCAAGCTGGAGGCACCAGGTGAAGGAAAGAGCCAGTCTCTAGGTCTGGAAACTCAGAAACAACAGAGTTAGGCCAAAGATGAACTCAGTTTGGACACTATAAGTTTTCTGTTTTTTATTTTTTGTGGGGGGTATTTTGTTTTGAGACAGGGTCTCTCGCTTTGTAGTTCAAGCTAGACCTGAACTCATTTTGTAGCCCAAGCAAGCTTGGAACTCATAGCAGTCCTTCTGACTCCCCCTCCCAAGTGCTGGGATTACAGGCATGAGTCACCAGGTCCAGGAATGTGATATATGGTACTGAATGTTGGTGGGTATGAACTACCACGCCCAACATTATTGTATGTGGTTACCAGGGATCGAACTAGGGACCTTGCACTTGCAAGGTAGGCTGTGGGACCACTGAGCTAAGTCCTTGGCCCTGGACATTATAAGTTTTAAGAGATCACAAGAGATTTGGATGTTTCTCCAGAATTCCGTGGGAGGAAGCTGAAGTACAGAAAAACTGTTGGGTGTCTTCCACCTAAGCTGGTGTGATAGCTGAGACCATGGTCTAGATGAAGTTTCTTCAGGGACAGTTTCAAGTACAGGACCAAGGGAAGCCAATATGTAGAGGGTGTTACTGATTGAATAATGTCCTCTCGAAATTTGCATGTTGAAGTTCTAACCCCCAGGACCTCTGAATGTGAGCTTATTTGGACATAGAATCGATGGAGATCTGATTTAGTTAAGGCAGAATCATAGTGGAAGGGCCAATCAAATATAACTGGCGTCCCTAAGGAAAGGAGAAATTGTAACACAGAGGCGCAGGCGCATACACTTGGAGAACACCCAAGAAGGTAAAGGCAGATGTCAAGATGATGCTTTTACACACCAAGCACCCACCCTTGCTGTCGCACTCTCTTGGGCTCTCAGACTCCAACTGTGGTAGACCCACAATGCCAGGCCAATGTGACATCACCGGGCCAGGAATGGAGAGTTTCACAGGGAGCTCATGGCCAACAAAATTAATTGTTCACAAAAGGTCTAGCGAGAGGACAAACAAAGGGTCTTTACTGAGGCAACAGAGGTCACTGGTGACCTTGGGAAGAACAATGACAAAGAGAATAAAGTTAAAGTGAGATCACTGAATCATTTTTTTAAAATAATTTTTTGCCTTCTTTTTTAATAAGGGGCAAAGTCTTGCTTTATTGGTCAGGTTGGTCTCAAGGTTCTGGATTTAAACAATCATTTTGCCTCAACATTCAAGTAACAGAATATAGGTGTGCACCACTGTACTTAGCTCTGCATTTTCCATTATTAATTTTTTAAAATTTTAAAGCCTTTTATTAGTACATGTTTGCAGTACAGAAGAAAGCATGACAGAGAGCAGAAATATAGTGAGACAGATAAGGGGAGGGGAATGGAAGGAAGGGAAGGAGAGGAGAGGGAGGAAGATGACAAAGAAAGAAGGGAAGAGGAAAAATAAAAGAGGAAAGAGGAAGAGAAGATCTTAACTGTCTCCCGAAGTTAGCCTGTGTGTCAGTCCTGTTCCCAAAGTTGCGCTATTGGGAGATAGTGGAGACCTTTGGAGGAGGCCCAGGGAGAGGTGCTTTGGACACTGGGGGCAGGAAATTATGAGTCCCCGGCCTCTTTCTCTCTTCCTCTTTGCTCCCTGAACTGGTAGGGATAGGGAAAGCCACCACATATTTCCAAGTAGCAGTGGTGACCAGACCAGAGGCAAAGTCTGGGTTGACAACTGGGATGGTAGCACAGAGGCAGGAGGACACACAGGCATCTGGTGGCCAATGAGGGCAGCAGCAGCATCTTCTCCAGGGCGATATCATGGCATAGTTTTGACCATGGCCGTGACTGCTACTCTTGCCCCTGTTTTCTGAGCTGCCTCTCCAGTCTTTCTGGAGATTCTAAGAGTCACTCATTGTCTTTGACTCTTTCTATTTCTCTTCCAGTAAACTGGGTCTATCACCTACAATGAAGTTTTCTGCCTGATTCAATAACACATAATGCCAAGCATTATGTTAGGAGTTTTTAATCATCCAGAAGCCTAAGAGATAGATTTAGGTGATCATCTCTAAATTCCCAAGGAGGAAACCAAAAGTTAGTGAGTTTATATAACTTGCTCAGTGTACAAAGCTAGTAGATAGCAGGGGTGGGCTCAAACCCAAGCCTATTTTCCTGTAAAGGGCTTCAGCACTACACTCTGCTGCCTCTGTTTCAGGGAGCTCCACCATCTCCATCAAATGGCAATACTGTTCCCTATGCCCTAGCACTGGGCCGGAACAACAGCAAACATATCTCTGACTGGGCTCTCAAAAACTTGTTTTTTTGTGTTTTGTGTTTTGTTTTGTTTTTTTTTGAGACGGTCTTGCTTTTATAATTCAGGCTGGCCCTGAGCTCAGCCATGAACTCACAGCAATCTCCTGACTCTGCCTCCCAAGGGCTGGGATTACAGGCGTGAGCCACCACACCCAGCAGTGTGGTTTATGGTTCTGAATGCTGGTGGGCATGAGTCTCCACACCCAGCATTGTTGTATGTGGTTACTGGGGATGAACCCGGGCCCTTGCACTTGCAAAGCAAGTGCTGCAACCACTGAGCTAAATCCCCAGCCCATCTCACAAACTTGTTTTGTGAACTCATTTATTCTGTTTCTGAATTTCTGGATATCTTACATCAGTGTCCTTTTTTTTTTCTTTTTCAGATAGGGGTCTTGCCTTTTGTAGTTCAGGCTAGCCCTGAACTCACTATGTAGCCCAGATAAGCCTCGAACTCACAGCAATCCTCCTGTCTCTGCCTCCCAAGTGCTGGGATTACAGGAGTGAGCCAGCACACCTGGCATTGTGGTGTGAGGTACTGATTGCTGGTGGGCTTGAGTCACCACACCCAGCATTGTTGCATGTGGTTACTGTGGATCGAACTTAGGACCTTGTGATTGCAAGGCAGGTGCCAGAACCACTGAGCTACCTCCTCGGCTCATTAGTGTCTTCATCTACAAAATAACAGCCAAATGTCCTGCTATCCTTCAGACTATAATGTAATATATGTAAATTTAAAAATTCTTTCCAGAGTAAGTTTCTAAGGATAAGATTATTCTGCTCCAAATCTTGCCTGGAAGATCTTAAAGTTTACCTACAAATCTTCAAGGGATTAGCAGGACCATGCATCCTGTTCACCATCTCTAGGGTGTCAGCTCAGGCTCTCCGGTCTGCTGAGATGGAGTTTGGAGTTCAAGGAGATGCTGGGGATGGGAAACACCCATGAAAGATAAAAGAGGAGGCAACAGGATTGGGCACGGAGGACTTTGAACTGTAATGCAAATCTGACAAAGTCTTAGCACCTCAACAGGAAGCTCTGAAACAAAGATTGCTCATTTGAGAAGTCCTGCTTGACAGAAGTAGCTAAGCCTAGCTTCAGTGATCTGGGTCATTAACTAGGGTCCGCCCAGAGCAGAAGCTATAGTGGATCTCAGTGGTGCTGCAGCTAACTGCTAGCTGAATGGTCAAGTCTTTTCTTGAAGAACAAGCTGACTGACATGGTCCCCTAATGGCTCCTGCACCTAACACTCACTTTTTCCCTCTAGGAACACTAGAGATTAAAAGCACTAAATTAAAGAACCTGCTCTCTGTCCCACTCTGGTTGTGTGCCATGGCATTTGCTCTGACCTGACTCTACCTGCTCAGATGACTGCAGCTCTCCAGAGAGATAGGTAAGAGTGGCTGCTTTTCAAAAATAATAATGTTAGAACTCCTTATTAATATTAATAAATATTAATTTAGAATTCTAATTCAGTAGCAAAACTCAATCCTTATAAACACCTGAGACATCCTCTCTCTTTTGCCAGTTTTTCATCAATACCTAAAGGAGTCCCAAGAGCTCAACCATGTGGATGGCTAAGCACCTTCTCAAAACTGTCTGGGCATTTCCTGATGGATCAACATGCATAAAGACACTAAAGCAAAACAAAATCATCATTTGGTCTTTCCTTATTGGGACTTTCTGCCTCGGTGCCTATTTCAGTGCTAGTACATCCATATTTGGGAGAGAGAATAATCATTCCTTTGACAAATCATTATTAAGAACCTGGAGGATATATGAAGTACTGAAATTAGAATAGTTGTAGTGGTTTAAAGGCATAATTTTATAATGCTTTCTTCAAGTAATGGAGCCTCTTTTTCCCCTTGAGTTTCAAATATGATAACTCATTTCTAACAAATAGAAGGTGGCAAAAGTGACAGTATTTGACTCCTGAGAGTAGGTCATAATAGAGAATGCATCTTCCACTTTGCTCGCTGTCTGATTCATTACTCTGAGGAAATGAACCACCAGGCAGGGAGGACAGTCAAGCAGCCGTATGGACAGGCCCACGTGATGAGCTACTGGCCAGCTACCACTGTGAGCTGCCATCTTGGAAGTGGGTCCTCCAGCTTCCGTCAAACTTTAAGATAATTTCATTGTAACTTTGAGACACTCCAAGCCACAGCCTCCAAGGCAAGCGACTCCAAAATTCCTAAACCACAGAAACTAAGATAACAAATGTCTGGTGTTGTGTTAAGTTCCCAAATTTGAGAGGGATTTATTAGAATTTGTTATTTGTATAACAAATAGACATAGTGAGAGACAAGACAAACACAGTCCCTGTTCTCATTTTGGCCATAAATAACAACCTGTAATTACACAAAAATGAAGAAATGACGGGAGTAAAATCATGTCCAGAAACCTGTACAAATGCTATGATTTCCCACTAATGCAGAATAATGGTAAGGAAATGTATTATATTACTGTTTTGGCGGTGGCTGGAATACCAACTTAAAGTCACTGTCACCAAAGCTACAGCATCTCTATGCCATGGTCAGCGAGACCGGCTGTGGGGAGCTCTGGAGCTGCTGGGTCAGCTGTGCTTGTGTCGGAAGGCTGCGTGTAACCCAAACCTTCCACAAAGCATAGTGAAGGAAGAGCAGAAGCCAAGGCCAAACCAAAACTGCTGACCTGTGGAAAGCACAAGAGTTCTGCCCTCCTTGATTTTCCCTGGTCCACACTCATACAGATCAAGTCCCACAGCCAGCATTCAAGCCCTCCTGTACCAAGCTGCAGTTCACCTTTGACATTACTCCCCTACTTACACCCCATCTCTAGATACACAGAAAACCCTGAAGTCACACAATGTGTCTTTGGCTAACTCTGCTGTAGTTACATAAGCACACAGCTTCTTACTCATACTGAACCACAAGGCTCTTGGGGCTGAGAACAGGTTATTCAACTTGATGTCAGTTTCCTAAGCTCCTCCCCTTTTTTATTCTGTCTTCTTTCATTAAATGATCTTAAGATGTACAACTCCATCTGCCCATCTACGTACTGAAACCTCTAGCTCAAATCTCCCTTCTGAGCTCCAGACCTCTACTCTACCCCACCTGCCTGTGTGGCACAACCACATCCACTCAAACACCCCTTTGTGTAAGCCAAACTCCAGGAGTCCCCCTTGAAATCTCCCGTGTATCCATCAAACTCTGTCTAATCCATCACTGAGTCCTGAAGCTTTACCTTCTGAGTCTGCTCAAATCTCACAGCTGCCCCCATCTCCACTGCCACTCTCTTAATCCAAGCTACCATGTCTCTCTTTGGTTGGCATCCATTGGGTATCCTAAGGGGGTCCCTCACATTAACACCACCCTCCTATATCCAATCCACTCTAGGCCACATGGTGAGAATGGCATTTGATTTTTAAAATTCATATCTGGCCAGGTCACTCCTACAAGAAGAACATTCAGCAACTTCCCAAAATTTTTAGCATAAAAACACAAGTCCTTTATATAAACAGGCCACAGAACTCATTTTCCTCTGTTCTGCATTTACTTGTCCAGCCTTATGCTGTCCTACTTTGCTCCTTTCTCTCAATATTTCAATCAGAGGGAACTACTTTCAGTTTCTTAAAGGTGCTCTACGCAGCCTTGGGGATTTTACATATGCCGATTTTTCTTCTCAGCCTATCTACCTCAATGACTGTTTCTCCTCCAGTCATGTGTTTTCTTGAAACATCCCTCATGAAGATATTTTAATCAGTGAGGAACAAGTGAGACTCTCCACGCATTCATCAAATGGAACAGGCAGTTCTGCAGTGAACTACGAAATCTGAAGAGAATTCAGAAGGTAAGTGGTAGCTGAGGGGGTAGCTCAATGGTAGAAGACTTGTCTAGAATGCACAAGGTCCTGGGTTTGATCCCTAGCACCGAACAAAAAAGTGCAAGTACTGGCATAGTGGCATGTGCCTGGACTCACTACTCAGAAGGTAAGGCAAGAGAATTACAAATTTGAGCCAGTCTGGGCAATTTAGTGAGACCTTGTACAAAAGTAAAATATAGTTGGGCTGGGAATGTAGCTCTGTGCTCCCTGAATTCTATCTCCAGCACCACAAAAAGAAAGAAAGTGGGTGGGGGGGATTGAGATGAGGAGATGAGGAGGAAAAGGAGGAGGATGGAGGACGAGGTGGTCTCCTCCATAAGGAAATGACAAATTCAATAACTCAAAGGCAAGAGCAGATGTATTGGTCATGCTAGAAATTCTAGTGGGTGGTACTCTTCCTTGAGGAGAGGTGAGAGATGCTACATAGAACTTTGGAAGGGACAAGGATATTACGGACAAGAACAACTTAATGTCAACACAAAACCATTGTCAACAATTGAGTAACAAAGTCATGACAAGATCCCGGCCTTCAGAGTCTTGACTGCACTGATCAGCCAAGCAAACCCTCCAGAAATGGGAGCTCGTCTCCTCACCAGGACCATCCCTTTCTTTCAGAAGGAATTGAATTTTGTTCTTGCTACTGTGTTTTGTATGTTTGTTTATAATTTATGTACCATATAAAAAGACATATTATCAAAAAATTATCCTTGATTCTCAAACTTGCTGCACTATTCTTCTTTTCTGTCATCAAAATATATTAGCTAACACCTGGCTGAAAATTCCTTTCTGTTTTGCCTGGATGAATGTACCGAGTGCTCTTCACTCCACTCTGCACCTGCCCTTTCTCCATGAAAGTCTTCCTCTGACTACACCTCCATGCACAACTATGAGGCTGACCTACATTTGCTAATTAATGATTCTAAGACTCTCTGATATCATATACAAGGTTATGTCTCCCAACTACCTTTGTAAAGCAAAAAGAACAAAGACAGCCTTACTCCTGGGCTAAAAATTTGGAATGAGAATAGCTGGATTACAGTTGAACCTCTGCCATTTATTGTGTGGCCTTTGGAAAACTCTTTAACATCAATGAACCTTGGGTTCTTTGTAAATATAATAAGGATATGTACTTTATAAGACCACAAGAATTTATTGAGATAGTGAATCACAAAGCACTGAGTGGAATAAAGCCTCATACTGGTATAAAGTCAGGGCTCCTTATGCACTTATCATCATTACTTGATTTGTTCCCATTCTCTCTTCTCTAAAGAAAGCCTAACCCATGCCATCGGTCAGACCTGGGTTCAAATCCAGACTCTTCCCCTGTCCAGCTCTCCAACTTTGAGCAGTTCCCATGATATCACTGAGCTTCCTGGAACAGTCTGGCTGTGGACCACACCCAAAATTTATTGGCTACATAAGATACATTTTCCTTACGGATAACACAGGGGTAAGAAACTCATCTCACCTGATTTTTACAAGAGTTAAACAAAATACCTGCTGTGATCCCCATCTTCAGTTTAAATGATGATTTGGTTGCATTGGAAAGGGGTAGATTCATTGGATGTTATATCCGAGTGTCTTTAACTTATGTGATGTCTTCTTACTTGTCTGTATTTCTTCATTTCCTCCCACTCTCTTGAGGGAGAACACAGTGAAGATATATAACATGCTTTGTCCAGTCCTAGTTCAATTGAGAAATCAGACAAATAATTAAATGGAGGGCAGATGTCCTCCTTATACACTGACTAGGACACTGCGACTCATAAAGCACACAAGTCCTCTTCTTCAGACCCCCAGTTGTAGGCAGATGGAGGTAGAAAAAAGGAGTAGTGAAGATCACCCCACTTACACTGTGCCTTTCCCCTACCCCTTCCATGCCGAGCTGAGTGTTCCATTCTCCAGGGGAGGCGAGAAGGGGCGGCAGAAGCCAGGTGAAAACCGTGGCGAGTGGGGAAAATCTCTCTCACCTTGGAATCAAAACATGGGCAGTAATGATGTGCTGCTTTACAACTTTTTTATGCAAGACACATTGCATGAGCATCCTTAGGTCCCTGTGAGAGGTTTATAGCACATCAAAGAAGAGTTAAGGACCAGCCTGCAGGCAAGCTACGACTTACCAGGATGTGACCTTGAGCAAGTTATTTACCCTTCCTCAGCTTAGCCTCCCTCTTTCTTTTCTTACTTTCTCTCTTCTTTCTGTTTTTTTTCTTTATTTCTTCCTTTCTTCCTCTTTCTGCTTCCTTTAAAATTTAAGGTATACAATACAGTATTTTTGATATGCTTATCATAAAGTACATAGTGAAATGATTAGTCAAGCTGTCTTAATCACTTTCTTGTCACTGAGACAAAATACCACCATCCACAAATTAAAGGAGAGAGGTTTGCTTTGCCTCAAAGTTTTTAGTCCATAGTTGAGGCAGATCAACACTGTGGTAGCTTCTGGGGTAAGAAAGCTGCTCACTTCATGGTGGACAGGAAATAGGAAGCTCTGGAGAGGGACCCCTTCCGGGTCACACCTCCAGTGACCCAACCCTTCCAGCCAGGCCCCATTTCCCACAAACTCCAACTGTGAACCCAGGAGACTCATGGGAGATATCCCAGTTCTAAACCATAACCTGCAAATGGATATACCTATAATTTCAGTTACCTTTCTTTTCTTGGTAGTGAGTAAACCTAAAATCTACTCTTCAGAAAATTCCAGTACACAGTACAATATTATTAAGTACATGTTCCACGTTGTACACTGCATCTCTAGATATTTTCCATCTCTGTAATGACAATACTGTTTTGTTTGTTAGAGTTTTCCTGAATTACATTTTTAGCCCTGTTATTTGTTTATTAGTGACAGATCTCATAAGTTACTCATGCTGTTCTCTGACTTGTAATTCTCCTGCCTTAGTCTCCTGAACTGCTGAAACTAGAAGCATGTGCCACCATGTCCACCTGTTTCTTTCTGATTTTGTTTGATTTTTGAGACAGGGTCTTGCTATGTACTCCAGGCCATCCTTGAATTCATTATGTAGCCCCAGTGGCCCTCAAACTCATAGTGATCCCCTACTTTAGCCTCCCAGTGCCAAAGTTACAGGTGTGGATCCACACACCTGGCTCTGTTTTTTTTTGTTTTTTTTTTTTCCTTTTTCTGTTTTTGAGACAGAGTCTCACTGTGTTGCCCAGGCTGGTTTCAAATTTGTGAGCTCAAGCAATCTTCTTGCTTCAGCCTCCTGAGTAACTGGGACTAAAAGTACACACAATCACGCCCTGGTTGTAATTGTAACTTTGTACCCTTTGTCAGCTTCTGTCTTATCATCTGTAAAATGCCAGTAATGACAGTGCCTCTCTCACAAGGTAGTTGTGAGGATTAAATGAAAGAAGCTCTATAAAGTGCTTAAAATAGTAAAGGGTTAGTACAAAACAAACACAAGTTTTATTATTGTGAGGTCAATAATGCTGTCATATAAAAAGCTGCAGACTCTTTAGAATAAAAGGTGAAATAAAGTGCCATGCTCTGCGACAGTTGCAAACCCCTGATTTTACTTGAACATAAAGCAAAAAATAATCACAGCCCAGTTTTTTGAGCTGTTTTTTGTTATTGTTGTTAGAATTTTTCTTTTGATGGACCTGTTTACAGTCCATAATGATTATATTCTTCATGGGGAATTGGTATATACACACGACACAACTTAAATCGTTCTCTGCCCCTCCCTTTCTCCGGCCATTTTTTGACCCCTTCTCTTTTAGAAAGGAGCTATCTCCCTATATCCTAGAACTTTTTATTTTGTTCTTTAATTATTTATCCTTTGCCTGCTCATATAAGATTATGAGATATTTAACCTCGTGCGTCTGATTTATTCCATTTAATATTATCATCACAAGGGACATTCATTTTCCCACAAATAACTCGAGTTTATAATTTTTCTTGCAGAGTGGTACACCACTGTGCAGTGCCACATTTCTTTAATCATCGGTTGATGGGCACAGAGGCTTTTTCCAGGATTTAACTATCAAGAATTGTGCTGCTATAATCAGATATGCATGAATCATTGTAATATGATCATTTTTTTTTCAGTCCTGGGAATCAAACACAGATCTTGGCACTTGCTAGGCAGGAGCAACACCATTGAGCTACATCCCCCACCAGATGCCTTTAAATTTTTCAGGAAGGTCCCTGGAAGAGGAATACCTGGGTGAGAGGGAATTTCTAGTTTCAGGTTTTTGAAGAATCTCTATACAGGGCCAGGGATTTAGCTCGGTGGTTCTGGCACCTGTCTTGCAATCGCAAGGGCCCAGGTTTGATCCCTGGTAACCACATACCATACTGGGCGTGGTGGCTCACGCCTGTAATCCCAGCACTCAGGAGGTTACACAATTTCCCTAGTGGTTGAACTAGCTTATATTTCCACTAGTAGTAGAGAAAGATTCCTTTTTCCTCCCAGCCTCATCAACATCTATCATTTGATTTTTTTTTTTTTAGGTTTTTTGAGACAGGGTCTCGCTTTGTAGTTCAGGCTGGCTCCAAGCTCAGCCTCAAACTCACATCACAATCCTCCTGCCTCTGCCTCCTGAGTGCTGGAATTACAAGTATGAGCCCCCACGCCCGGCACTGTGATATGTGGTACTGGTTGCCGCTGGGTGTGAGTCTCCACACCCAGTATTGTATGTGGTTGCAAGGGAATCAAACCCGGACCCTTGGGCAAGACAGGCGCCAGAACCACTGAGCTAACTCCCCGACCCTATTATTTGATTTCTTGATGGTGACTATTCTTTCTGGAGTATAGTAGAATCTCAGTGGTCTTTTCATTTGCATTTCTCTACTGACCAGAGATACTGAACATTTTTCATGTTTTTATCCGGTTGTTCGAATTTCTTTTTCTGAGACATTTGTAAGTCTTATATTTGCTTCAGTCGCCCACTTTTTGATTAGGTCTTACTTTCTCTTACTTGACTGCTCTGGCTAATGTTTTGAACATTATAGTGCACGGGAATGGTGACAGAGGACATCCTATCTTATTCCTGATTTTGGAAGGAAAATTTCAGCTTTTCCCCATTTAATATGATGTTGGTTGAAGTTTATTATAAATGGTTTTATCATTGTGATATAATCTTTTAAATCAATTTTTGCAGAATTTTTATCATGAGTTTAGATTTTGTCAAGGACTTTTTCTGCATCTATTGAGATGATCATGACTTTTTTGTCTTTGCTTCTGTTCATGTATTGTATTACATTTAATTTGCATATGTTGAACTATCCTGCACCCTGGATGAACCGTACTTGGTCATTATCTTTGATGTTTTTGATAATTTGCTCTATTCTGTTTGCCAGGATCTTACTGAGGACTTTTGTGTACACATTCATTAAAGGGATTGGTCTATAGTTCTCTTTTTTAGTTGGTTCATCTTCTGGTTTTGGAACCAGGTTAGTGCTAGTTTCCAGGATGACACTGGGAGTACTCAGTCCCCTACAATTTAATTAAAGATTTGGATTTTTATTTATCCTGGATATCCTAGTAGTTTGCTGTCTAAGGAATATCTGGAAAAATTATTTCCTATTCTGTAGGTTTTCTTTTCACTCTTCTTTTTTTACTGTACACTAGCCTTTTAATTTAATAAGTTCCATTTGTTGATTCTCAGTACTATTATTTATGCAGCTGAGGGTCTGTTCAGAAGGTCCCTGCCTGCACTATGGCTTTAAAAATTCTACTGATTCTTATCTTCCAGCAAGTTAAGTGTTTCTGCTTTAAATTTTAGTTCTTTGCTTCATTTTTATTTTAGTTTAGTAGATGGTGACAAAGATAGATCTAGCTTCAATTTTCTGCATGTAGATATCCAGTTTTCCCAACACCATTTATTAAAGAGGTTATCTTTCCCCCAGTGTAAGTTTTTGGCCCTTATGTCAAAGATTAGATAGCTGCATGTTCTTGGTGTTGTTTCTGTAACCTTTATTCTAGTCCATTGATCCTCATGTTAGACTCCCAAAGTAGAAGACCCAATCAAAACCTAAGCAAGTGAAATGAATAGATATTTCACAGAAGATAAAGTACATGGAAAACATGTTCAATATTTGCATTCTATTAGAGAAATGCAAATTAAAACAACACTGAAATTCCATCTTACCATAGAAATCATTATCATAATCAAGAAAACAAATAATAACAAACGCTGATGAGGTTGCTGGGAAAAAGGAACCTTTCTTCATTATTGGAGAGAATGTAAAGTAGCACAATTACTCTGGAAATCGGTTCAAAATTCCTCAAAAAACTGAAAGTAGGAATTGCTTTTGACTCAGCTATTCTTCTAGGTAGTTTCTTCCTGAAAAAGTTAAAGACCTCATACTACAGTGAGGAGATGAATAAATTATAGGAGGAAAGATTGATTTTGGCTCATGGTTTTGGAGGGTTCACTCCATGATCACTTGGTCCTCTTGCCTTTGAGCATATGCAGCGGCCGCACAACACAGCAGCATTGTGTGGCAGACGAAACTTGTTCACCTCCTGCCAATTAGCAGCAAAAGAAAGAGACAAGAAAGGACTAGTATCCCAAAGTCCCCTTCAAGGGTATTTCCTTGTTGAACTGACTTGCTCCCATAAGACTGTACTTCCTAACACTTCCATCACAGGCCAGTGACCAAGCAGGTATATGGACTTTGGGGGAATATTGAAGAATCATGTGAAACAGATTCACCATTTCCTGCCCCAACTTCCCACAGAATCATATATCTCATGTTGCTAAATTGAAGTATTTTGTGTCTCCCAAATCCCATTATACACAACTTTCTTGCCTTGGTCCTTTTAGGTCTTCACTTATGAGCAGCTATGAGGAAACTGTAGAAGAGAAAAATCCCTATAAGATTTTTTAAAATATTCTTTTGTCAGTACTTTTGCTGAACAATGAGACTGGCAGAGATAAAAGGTCATGACTGATTTGAGGCTTGAGACACAAATGTGAAATGTGAACTGTTGTTTACTAACTGAGAAAGGTGGTCAGTTATCCATACAACCTAAGGAAGGTTCCTGGTCATCAGTATGCTTTATGAGGGCTGTAGGTATTCCAGATAGGAAAGTAGAGAGATCCACCTGAGAAGATGCTAGAAATATTTTCTAATTTTGTCTGTTTGAAAACAGACAAAAATAGACATCTGAAATTTAGCTGAATGGTGGATTCCTAGGTCAGGGTAGAGTCATGATTAAAGAGATCTCTCCTTCCCAAACAGACACATACAATAAGTCGTTATATGTATGGGCTCTGGGGTTAAATGCACAAGTGTTCAATCCCCACTTTTACCCCTTGTTATATAACCTTGGTATCAATTGTAAGTATCCTTTGGCATCAAAACAAGATAGCAGTCCCTACTTTATGGGCCTGTGAACAGATCTAAATAAAATGATGTGTATAATAACTCCTCAGTATAATCCTCTGCACACATCAATGATCACTAAGTCAGAACTATTAATATATACAATAATAACAGTAGAAAATGTGTTTCATGTGGAGTACTTCTGAGTTTATGCTTGAGTTTATTTATCCCCCAAAAGCCTCATGTGGATGAGGTGAGCCTTTCTTTTTCAGAAGTGCCTAAATCTGGACGGTGTGGTTCTGGGATTCAGGGTGTATGATTGTTAAACCACAACATGTGAGTGACTGCTTTGGCATCGTCCTAATCCCAGTAGTCTGGACAGAATAAAAGGGGCAGAAAGATGCTGTTATGGTCCCTGGTTGTTTCTGCAGCCATAAGCTGCTGTCCCTCTGCCACTCTGTCTTGGAGCCAGCCCAATATGGACTGAAAACTCTACAGATTTTAACACAAATAAACCCTTTCCCCTCTATCTTTGGGTGTCAGGTATTTTGGCTCAGTAATGAGAGAAAAGTAACTAAGAATTTGGTATCAGAAATGGGGTCATTACTGCAACTTTATCCCATCATGTGGTCCAAGAGCCTTTGAGAATGGCTTGTGAGAAGAGTTTTAAAAGGTTCAGAATGCTGGCTGGAAAAGTAGAGGTGGACTACCTTAGGCTGTATTGTATTGAAAATTCTAGACAGAGCTAAAAAAAAAAAAACAGGAAACAGATAGATATTCTGCTGGTAAAAACCAAGCTTGGGATGCTGCTGCTGGTAAGAAGGACCAAACTGATTGTTGGACTCTGGACAACGTGTGTTATACCTTGCAGAAAGTATGCATTTTGCTCACATCCAGAGACTGCCTGGGATTAAGACTAAACACAGCAGATTAATCTTATAGAAGAAATTTCAAGGCAATCTAATGTTGAGACCATGGCATGGCTGCTATTAGATATTGTTAGCCAGATTTATGCTGAGAATCTAGAGCAAAGAGAAGCAGCAGGACCCCACCCTTTATGGCCTCAAAGTTGCAAAAGTGAAAGACTTTGCTCTGAGAAGAGAGCCCAGAGCACCATGCTCCAGAACGGCGGCAGGCGAGAGGATGTTTCTCACGGTTGGGTTCAGTGTACTCTGGGATCAGGATCCTTGATACCTATAGCCAAGAAAGAAACGTGGCTCCTGCTCCGGCTGGGGCTGGTTTTAGGAATATGCAGAATGCAAGAGTTGCAGGATCAGAAAATTTCCACCTAGATTTCAGAAGACGGCCTGGATGGCAGGCAGCGTGGCCCTGAGAGCGCGGGGTGTAAAGTTGTGAATAGGAAGGTGAAAGTGCACTAGAAACCCCAAAAGTTTAGAGAAGCTAGAAGAGCACTGTCTGAGGAAATTGTAAGGAAAGGAGCAGAGCTTGCCCAGAAAGAAGCCTTGGAAGCTCCAAATATAAGCAGTGCCTTAGGGCCAAATCCACCCAAGCCCTTTGGGGTTCAGATTGCCGGAATGCTGGGACCAGGACTGAGGACCCAGGTTCGATTCCCTGGTAACCACATAACAATACTGGGTGTGGAGACCCACACCCAGCAGCAACCAGTACCACTTACCACAGTGCTGGGCGTGGTGGCTCACACCTGTAATCCCAGCACTGGGAGGCAGAGGCAGGAGGATTGTGATGTGAGTTTGAGGCTGAGCTCAGGGCCAGCCTGAACCACAAAGCGAGACCCTGTCTCCAAAAACCTAAAAAAAAAAAAAAAAAGGGCAGTGGGGGGCCAGGGAATTAGCTCAGTGGTTTTGGGGTCTGCCTGGCAAGTGCAAGGTCCTGAGTTCCATCCCAATTACCACATGCCACGATGCCAGGCATGGTGACTCACACCTGTAATCTCAGCGCTCAGGAGGCAGAGGCAGGAGGATTGCTGAGTTCGAGGTCAGCCTGTGGTACATACTGATATCAAGGCTAGCCTGAACTACAAAGTGAGACCCTGTCTGAAAAAACTAAAAAAAATTTTTAAACTTTTTAAAAAGTGTGATTAACTGTTCAACAACTGATCTGTGGTACTTAAGAACATGTACTTCGGAGTCAGATTTTCCACCTCCTAGAGACATTGAATAAAGTGACAAACTGTCCAAGTTTCTCTAAAATGGGCTTCGGAATGCCCACCTAGAAGGGTTACTGGGAGGGCTAAGTAATAATATGTGTAAAATACATTTACCACACTTACTGACACTAGTTGACAATAAATGATGACTAATGCATCCATGCCTTCAGGGCACTGCAAGTTTTTTTTTTTTAAAAAGGAAAAAATCATGTAAATATGGCAAAATCTTCATAGCTGATGACTCCAGGTGATATGTATATAAAAAAGTATTGTGTCACTCTTCCTACTTTTATGTATATTTGAAACTTTTTATAGATCTTTTAAGTTAAAAAGCAGGAAATTTGGGTCAAGGATTTAGCTCAGTGCTCAGTTGTTCTGGCACCTGCCTTGCAAGTGTAAGGTCCCAAGTTTGATCCCCAGTACCAAAAAAAATCAGAAAATCCACAATTCCCCAGAACTAAATATTCAGTCGATACTTCATCTCTTTCTGACTAAGTACTGATCAAGCACTGTGTGGTATCACTATGAAGGATGCTGTCTGATCACAAGCGACAGAGAAGGAGCAGGTCTGGATATGCGTGTGATCTCTACACAGACACACAGGAATCTGGAAGAGTGCTGCCTCCGAGCATGGAAACAAGGAGAGCAGATGACACAGGCTGAAAGACTTATTCTCACTATATCCCTCCCAACTCCTTTCCTTTTGGAAGGACGGGTTTTAGGTAATTAATCAGTCAGAGAAAGGGTCTTGCTATGTAGGCCAGATTGGCCTTGAACTCACTTTGTAACCCAGGCTGTCCTGAAACTTGTTTTCCTCCTGCCTTAGACTCCTTAGTGTTGGCAAAATATAACCATCCTACCTACCTTTATTACATTTACATGCAAAAACCTCGGAGGGGAAAAAAAATTTAACAGTTTAGTGGCAAGTTCTTTAGCCTTTGCCTTTTCCACTTGGCAGTTTGAGCCAGTTTTTGAGCCTGAATATCATGTACCCAATGACAACACATCTCATGGTACTTCCTACTCTCATTGGTCCTGATGGTTTCCACCAGTTTACTCAGAGTGCCTCTCTGCTCTGTGTGACCTGGGTTGTGGCAGTGGGAGTGTATGTCTCAATGGACATCCCAGCCTTTCCTTCCTCCTGATTCGGGAGTGTACCCCATCTTCTGACAAGGGGCAGTCAGGAAGACAACCAGCACAGTGGGGGTCCATGTTATGCACAGTCACCACGTGCTAAGGCTTCTTACTGTCCACCAAGGTCATGAAGGACAGGTGGTCTCTCATTGAGGATATGCAATTTGCTGGCAGCTTTCTCTTCAGCCAAAGCCAACAACCTGTGTTTCCTCTGCTGCGGCAGTGGTCTGCTGCAGCACAGTTAGGCAGCTTAGGCAGCTGGGCAGCTGTGAGCAGACAACCAGCTTGCCGAATGAGTTTCATTTAAGGCAGTTATAGAGGAGAGACCTTTGCTGCCTCCTCTTAATGTAGGGGCCATTTGACAGAGCAGGCAAGGTCGCTTTTGGGCTGTATGCCCTGTTCAACTGCCAAAACTCTTAGGCCTTTGCTCAAACAGGAAATATATTGTTTTCTTGGCCTCCTATTTTTTTTTTTTTTTTTTAATGACAGCAGGGCTGAAGTCACCTTTTTTCTCTTGGCCTTTGTTCCCTTCAGCATTTGGGGCAGCTGGAGCAGAGTGATACATATGTTCTTCTATAATGCTCATGGATTTTCTGGTAAAGACAGACAAAAGAATCATTGCAAGGCAAAAACAATCCTATCTCTCAAAGGAGAAAAATGCCTAAATTACACAGCATAAACACATACTCATGAACACACACAAACACACACACACACACGCACACACACATGCACACACGCATATCTACACACCATTGGGTTATATAGCAGGAGAGCTGAAGGCAGGCTGCTGGCAGATTTCAGCTTCCTTAAAAGCTCCCCCAGTGGTTATCTAACCTCTCCTTATGCGTGCAGCAGCACAGCCCCACACAAGGCCCAAGAAGGAGGACTTTGGAGAGAGCACTTGAGTTCGCAGAGTCTGTTAAGGCCATGACTTCTGAAGCACTATCGTGCCAGACTGCCTGAGAGCTGTGCAGGCCTGCATGGGTCGCTGGCTTCTCAAGGGCTGTTTTGAGCAGACGCAAGGCTTTGGAAGGCCCTTGGGAGCACTTGCTCCGGGTTTAGGGAGGGCATTTAGAGCAAGGTAAAGATGATGGCTCAGGGTAAAGGAGGGGCCTGTAGGTGCCTCCTCTTTAGGAACTGAAATTCAGCTTGCTGCAAAATATGAAACTGACCAAAGCAGTGATACAGCGGCAGATAAAAGAGGGTGGATTTTGTTCAGTGGGACCTTCCTGTGGCCTTTCATTACCTCCCTCTGCCTTGTCTTGTTCAATTATCATCTAATTACAACTTGCATGAAAATTTTCCTTGTAACCTGCAAGACCATGCTTGAAGAATATGGCTGACAATATGCAAACAGTGGAGTTTGCTAGAGCATAGAATTGTGGGTTACATTTTTATTCTTTCTTATTTTTAAATATTCTTCAGCAAATGTTTACTTTTATTGTAAACAAAGAAATAGCAATTATTTTCAACATTTGCCTGTAGTTTTGGTACCAAGAGATTAGAAACTACAGCTTTCGGGGGTTTGGTACCTGAAATACAGAGTTTAGGACAGGTATAGATGTTGCCAAGGCTTTGACATTTTTTTCTTCCAATGTTCTTTAAGAGTCAAAGGTTTAACTTTTACTCTAGATTCTCCAGCCCTACACACCCAACCCTCCTTAACTCCCCCAACACCTGCGAGCTGGGGCACCCTCTTGAATCATATTCTTCACTTCAGCTGCCTTTATAAATTAACTTTCTAAACTGGGAAAGCAATACTCCACACCGCTAAGCAGAAGCAGTTTCACTCAGACAGATGGAAACAGAGAAATGGGACCACATTCACTAGATGATTTGCATACTGCTAGACACTGAAAAACCAGGGCCTCTAGACTTCAGGCAAGGTGTCCTCACAGCTCCTAAAAAGTTACCTCTCTCCTTGGTGCCAGGCCTCATTCAGTGATCTTCTACTCTGCGGGGCTGTAGCTGTCTGAACGGAGAGTGAAGACCCACCCAGACTGCAGAGGCCTTGGTTCAGGGGAAAGAGTTATACGATCTGAAGAGAAGCCAGAGGACTCAGCGTCCTTGGTTAAAATTCTCACACTGTCAACGTAGACTGGTGCAGCCACTGTGGAGGTCAGTGTGGAGATTCCTGAAAAAACTAGGATGAGAGGTCCCATTTGACCCTGCCATTTCACTTCTAGGTATATACACGAAAGAATTAAAATATTCTTATCACAGTGACATGTGCACCCATGTTTAGAGCAGCTCATTTTATGACAGCTGAATCTTGGAAACAACCCAAATGCCCATCAACAGGAGACTAGAAAAAGATGTGGTGTTTTTATGAAATGAAGTATTACTCTGCCATAAAGAATGATAAATTTGAGTCGTTTATACTCAAGTGGATGTACCTTGAGGACATACTCATAAATGAAAAAAAAAAAGGCCACAGATGTGTAAATACTGCATCATTTCTCTAAGTATAAGAAACTGAAGGTGAAAATGAGGTCCAGAATGTATGATAGATACTTGAAATAAGAAGAAAATGATCAAAGGGAAAAGGTAAAGGGAAGTAGGGAAAATGAAGAAGGAAAAGAAAAATTGACAGTAAAAACAAAATAAAGTGGAAACAAAGCTTTTGTATATAGGAGTTGGGAGTAGGGTAGAAAGGGGAAAAAATGAGAATCAAGATGTGTCATATACAGGTACAAATTTTTAATGTTGGATATGATCATAATATTTATATAAAATGTAGCAATAAATTCAATTTTTAAAATTCTCACTCCGCCACTTCAGCTGTGGGCACTTTAGCAAACTGCTTCACTCAGCCTCTATTCCTTCATCTACAAAATGGGGATAATGTGAATGAGTGAATAACGAATAAGACATCTAGTAGGCACTTAGTGGATGTGAGCTATTTTAATTTCAGTAATAATACCACTTCTTCCTGATGCCTCTCAACTCCCACATTTAAATATTTTTTATTCAGATGTCTATTTTTTTTTTTTTTGACACATGGTCAGATGATTTGTAGTTCAGGCTGACCCTGAGCTCACTATGTAGCCCAGAGAGCCTTGAACTCACAGTAATCCTTCTGCCTCTGCCTCCTGAGTGTTGGGATTACAGGTGTGAGCCACCATGCCTGGCACTGTGGTATGTGGTACTGACTGATGGTGGTGTGAGTCACAATGCCTGGCATTGTTGTATGTGGTTACCAGGGATCAAACCCCAGCCCTTGTGCCTGCCAGGCAGACGCCAGAGCTACTGAGCTAAATCCCCAGCCTCTAGACATCTATTTTTAAGTTGTTTTAAGTTGTTTTGTTGAAAAGTCGTACATACCTATAGTCCCAGTTACTCAGGTGGCTAAAGCAGGAGGACTGCTTGAACTCAGGATTTCAAGAGTTTGAAGCAGCCTTGCCAACAGAGAAAGACCCTGTCTCAAAGAAGGAAAATATAAAAAAAAAAGAACACTCATTTTATATTTTGGATGATTTGAGGAATTTTGTCTGGAATGAATCTGAAGATCTGAAGTTTCATACATTTCCTGGCTGTAGTTGAATGGTTGCTTAGAATAGTGTTCTGTGTATAGAAAAAGGAAGAGGAGGCAACAGTGCAAACCAAAGGTCTTACTGTAGAGAGAACAGAAGAAGTCAGTAAGAAAGGCTCTCTGGAAGAATTCAGTGTTTAACTGTGTCTTGAATAACATGATGGGAAGAGACTGGCAGAAAACCTCAGCAGGTTATTAGATACTTAGAACTGCACATCTTAACAATGATCCCCAATGGAAGGCAAGTATGTTTTTCAGGGGATATTTGACAGTAACTATAGATGTTTTTGGTTATCAAAACTGATGGAAAGAAATATATGCACCCCTATGTTTATAGCAGCACAGTTTGTAATAGCTAAATCTTGGGAATAGCCCAACTGCCCATCAGCTCATGCGTAGAAGATGTGGGTTTTTATACAACGGAATACTACTCAGCCACAAAGAAGGGTGAGCTTCAGACACTTCTAGGACCATACTTCTAAGTGAAATAAATCAGACATACCTATTTAAACACTACATTGTTTATCTGGTGTGAGAAATGGAAAGTTGCAATAAGGACAGAAATGTATAGTGGATACTGGGAAATGGGGAAAAAGTGTTCAAATGAGAAGGGGACCAAGGGAAGGAGGAAAAAGGGAAAAGAAAAAAATGAAAATTGAAGGAAAAATGAAAAAAATATTTTTTACAAAAGGAGTGGAGGGGGCTTGAAAGAGGAAATGGGATAAAATACATTTTATTTTTAAAATAAGAAAGACAAAAAATGTGTGGGAGACATCTACTAGGCAGAGGAGAAACATCTTACTTGCACAACAGAGAATTATCCAGCCCAAACACCAGTAGTGCTAAGAAACTTGGATGGAGAGATCCACTTTTGGAGAGAAGGAAACCTTTGCTTTGCTTCATCTTTAACAATAGAGTTCACTGCAGTTCTTATGAATGTTTTCAGACATACTTCTTCTTGGCAGTAAACAGTGTTTCCAGGCTATCCTCCTTTCTTCCCACCCTTCAGAACTCATCTTCATTTGCCTCATGCCCGCACCCTACAAAGGCTTCCCTTACTTCGGGGAAAGGAATCAAAACCCAGAAGGCAGTAGCCCCATGTGCTGGTGATTATGTGCTATCACCATAAAGGCCCAGTAGCCCTCACAGCAATGCTTCTTTAAATAAACCAAGACACTTCACCAGGATGGGCCGCTGTCCAAATAGGCAGAATAAAAGAGCTTATGACACACGACAAACAACAATAACACCAACACAGACTTACCAACACAGTAACCAGACCCTCACTGGCTGTTTGTTAATGCACCTCACCACCAAACAACTGAGGAATGTTGCCCTTGGTAACCCTAAACCAATATGCCGTGTTAAACTGATAGATTAGTTTAAAAGAATGTTTACCTCCTTAACTGTAGGACTCTGCTGAGCATCATTCTGTATGAGAGTGAGCCTTGTTTTCATGATCTAGTGTAAGGCCACAGGGCTGACACAAAGGAACTGAACTCCCTGTCTGAACGTACTGTCCTGGAGTCGGGTCCTCTCAGGGAAAGGGGCCACATTCTTCTTAGAAGCTGCTCCTCTGCCCCTGTCCTCCAATGGAGAGAGACGAAGGTCTTTCCACAAAGCCGAAAGTATCCCGGGTGGGAACATGAGGGAGTGTTCTCCAGTCATATTCCCTTTCAGAGCTATGCGGCTTCGGTAGCTAGAGCAGATCTGAGACGTACCAAACAAACAAAATGACATTCCAACCAATCAACCATCACGGACCAGGAATTCAAACAAAGCAATGGCTGCTGGCATTTGTAAAAGCCAGTGAAGGTGCGCAGCAGGCCACCGGATGGGTGAAGTGTTGGAAAGGAGCTGGCACTGAGGTCAGACTTGACGACTTAATGGCTCAGAACAGGGACCACTGCTTAAGAAACACTTACAAGCGTTGTACAAGGAGATACTTCCCTTTGGATCTCTTAATCTTTGCCACGGTCTGAGAGCAGTATAATGATATTTGCCTGAACCGCAGATGAGGAAAATCTCTGAAGATCCAGATTAGGAAAAAACCCTCACAAAATCTATCTCTGCAGATTGAATTAAGTATTGTTGAGGCACACAAGGCTCATCAAATGGGAAGGCTTGTGGAAGAGTCCTGGAAGAGAATAAAGCGAGCCGGCCCTACTAAAAGGAAGGGTGGTGTAGGCATTGGAGGCAGGGCAGGAGAGAATGGGATAATCTGACTAGAAAACCAGAGCTCCAGTGTGCGCCTGCCTTTCTCCGCGGTGAAGGAAGTGCTGGAGGCGTGTCACGAGGGACAAGTCACTTGAAGAGGACACCCGGTGCTCATTCCCTTGTTTGGGTTAAATCAGCAAATGAGTTATACTTGCATAGCCCAAACTGACTAAGACCTCGGACAAATAAGGAAGCAGGCTGGGCGGGGCCAAGAGGTTTACCCAAGGTGTGGTCCCCACACAGCCACACCCTCGCCAGCTCTCCGCCTCCCGTGCTGCACTTGTCTTGCTCCGCCTTGGCTCCCTCCAGCCTCCGAGTCTCTCTGCCTTTGAGGATTCCCCACATCCCACTCGAACTCTGGCTACTCTATCTTTTCTAAAGCCAGAGTAAAGCTGACCGGCCACCTCTCCTAAAGGCTATTTGAAAGGAGGGGATTTCCCCACCCATTAGTAGAGCGTCCTCCTGCTTCTTTAGAATTCATGGTAACGTTAACAACAGCAATAAACTCTGTTATCAGGCACTCTGCTGAGGGCTTCGCAAGCACTGTCCCTTTAAACTCCACAGCAACACAGGAGGTCAACACTATGACTCATTTGAGAGAGGAGGCTTTGAGATCTGAAGGCTCAATCATGGGCACTGCTAGAAAGAGCCCTGGCCCACACCTGCCTGCCCAGGACGCAGGTGGAGTCCGTGGGCCCTGCCAGCTGCTCTCCTTTCCTCTGTATCGTGCTCCACCTCCTAAACCACGAAGCAGTCTAGGCCGTAGCACCCCGAATGTGCCCGACCGCCTCCTACCCGAGGGCGCTCTCTAAGCCTACTTCACACAAGAATTGAAAGTCTGTTTAAAACCAGATACCAAAATAAAAAAAATTTTCTTAAAATTGTTTAAGGGCTGGGGATGTGGCTCAGGGCAGAGCCTGCCTCTCCAGTGCAAGGTCTTGAGCGCTCTCCCTCGGCGGGGGGTGGGGGTGGGATCAGATAC
Source organism: Petromus typicus (assembly GCA_004026965.1). Classification (NCBI taxonomy): domain Eukaryota; kingdom Metazoa; phylum Chordata; class Mammalia; order Rodentia; family Petromuridae; genus Petromus; species Petromus typicus. The sequence continues at coordinate 104,805 of PVIR01001726.1, forward strand.
CTGCAACAGATTCACAGGCTTCCTTTTTTTTCCCTTATAAGATGCTCTGCTCTGCCTGGGGCCTTTGCCTACAAGAAGGTATCACCAGATGAGACCCTTCAGCCTCGGACCTCTAGAGCCAAACTCACAAGCTGAGCCTCTCTGGAAATGCAGTGACCCAGGGCAATCAAAAATATTTTGAGGAAGACAAAGTTGGAAGCTTACGTTTGTCAATTTTAAAATTTGCTACAGAGAATCTACTGTTAAACTGGGCAGGGTGGTGCATGTCTGGAGTCTCAGCACTGTGGGAAACTGAGGCAGGAGGATCCAGCCCAGCCTGGGCAATTTAGCAATGAAGGCAAAACCTATCCCAGAAAATGAAAAGGACTGTGAGTAGAGCTTAGTGCAAAGGCCCTGGAGTCCACCGCTAGTAATGGTTTAAAAAGCAAAAATTATCTATACCTAATTCACCTGTTTTGGAGTAGGAACATAATTGCAATAAATATACTAAGCAGGTGGTATAACAATAATAATGTGGTCAGGCCTGCAGCTCATCTACTGAATCAGTGTTCTAGGGTACAACCTGTGAGCCACTTAAAACGACCTCCCCAGGTGCTGCTGCTGCACACAGAGCTTGGGAACCTCTGTTGAAGGTTGTTGACTTTTCCAGCTGGCTGGAGCCTAAGTGTCTAGGCTGTGAGACCTCCTGCCCTTCTCTTGGCTTCACAGTGGGCTCAAGTGGTTTCACTTTATATCCGCACATCGTCCTTGAAGGGAGTAAGGGTGCTGTGTCAGCACGGGTCTTGTAAGATACCTAGCTCTTTAAGAAAATTAAGACTTCAGAATCCTCTCCAGAGGGAGAGCTGTTCTATGTAAAGAAAGGCAGGTGGGCAGGAGTCAGGGAAAACGTGGCATTTCCAGCTGCCCCCCTTTCCCCTTTCCCTCAGAGAACACAATTCTTCACTACTCGTCCATCTGGTCTTCTAAGAAGTCAGCAGTGCCCAGCCAGGCCCTGAGTCAGAAGTACACAAAGTGGGCCGAGGTGACTGAACTGACTTCACAGCATGCAGGGGAGGCAAAGTCATGAAAGGTTGAACAAGAGGGTGGACTGAGGGGCCACTTGCTCCTCTTATGGGAGGGAAACTGTGGTGCAGTAATGAGATTAATAATCTTATCTTGGAGGGGGTGTCCTTAAATTAACCCATAAGTAGCTATGAGAAGATTTAGACCCAATGAGATGTCAAAGGGCTTACCCTGAGTCAAATAGTGTTAACTGAGCAAGTACACTCAGTACTGGTCAGTTATTCAGAACAAGGATTAAACTGGCGTACTGCAGTTACTACATTAGCTCTCTGAACTCTCTCATACACACACACACACACACACACACACACACACACACACACGTGCGCGCGCGCACTGTGCACACTCTCATATGTATCCATGGGGTAGATTTAGAAAGTGTAAACCTTGAGTCAGTGGGCACACAATTATTTCAAAGGTTTTCTCAAAGAATCCCTCCCAGCTTTCCTCAGTCTTCCTCAGATGTCTTAGTTTGGGCTATGCAAGTATAACATATGCTAATTTAACCCAAACAAAGGAATGAACGTTGAAAGACCGGTATCCTCTTTAAGTGACTTGTCCATTATGAAACGCCTCCAGCATTTCCGTTACCTAGAAACTTCTTTGCTACCCAAACCTGTCATCTAGGACTACAGTTGAGCCGTGGATGGTGGATTCCAGCCATGTGCTGAGCCCAGGACTTGCCAATACCTGGGCCTGGGGTTTAATAAACCATTATTAAATCATCCCTGAACTCTGTCAACTCAGCTATTATTCAACTCAATCATCTCCTTTTCAAAAAAATTTAGAATTGTAGATAATCAAGTGCCAAGAATTTCTTACCTGAGCTACAAAATCTTCAGATTTGTATTTGAGAAAATACTGGCCCGTGTTCATTTTCTGTGCAGCAAGCAGTGTTCTAAAAACTGGATAAGTAAGGGATTTATCTCAGTAGCTCCGTGGTGCCTCGCAAGCACAAAGTCCTGAGTTCAATCCCTGGTAGTAGAAATTAATCAATTCAATAAAAATAAAAAGTATGTAAGCCTCTGTCATAGAGTCATTGCTATAATTTGTTGAGGGAGTTACTCGTTATCCCCACTCTACACAGTGAGAATACGAAACTCAGAAAAGCTCCATCACTCTCCTGAGATCATGCAGCTGGAATCAAACCTGAGTCAGGCAAACTACAGGCCCTATACCCTATTGTCATAATGTCATGATTCTGGATGTAAATTGTGAAATATGTATAACTATCTACTTTAAACATATGTTAGTGAGGCCAGGGGATGTAGCTCAGTGGCACCAGGCCTGCAAAGCGTACAAGAGCGTTTAAGACTCAGCTCTTCTCTGGGAATCAGCCAGTCAATTAACACATTAAAAGGCAGACTGTGGGACAGAGTAGCACATATCTATCATCCCAGCCCTCAGGAAGCTGCAGCAGGAAGATAGCTGCAAATTTGTGGCCAGCCTGAGCTACTTAGTAAATTCAAGGCCAGTCTGGATTACATAATGAGACTCTGTTTCAAAAACAAAGAAACAGGGAGAAAGGATTTAGCTCAGTGGTACCACACCTACCTTGCAAGCACAAGGGCAGGCCCAAATTCAACAGCCATTCCACCAAAAAAATCCAAATAAACCAAACCAAACAAACAAAGAAAGCTGAATAGTACGAAATGCGAACCAGTAGTCGTGCTGCACACCCATAATCCCAGCTACTCGTGAGGCAGCAGGATCACAAGTTTGAGGTCAGCCTAATCAATTTAGCAAGATCCTGCCTCAAGATTACAAAGTACTGAGGATGTAGCTCTGTGGGAAAGTTTTTGCCTAGTATTAATGAGGCACTGGGTTCAATTCCCAGTACCATGCACACATGCACAGACACATGCAAGCATGCATACATACAGGCATGCAGTGAAGATCAAAAGGTAGGCAATCAATAATGACTTCCTTAGGCGAGGTGACGTTTGCAGACCCCTTGACATGATGACCAGTGAGCAGTACTGGTGGAGATGGGAGGAGGGCAGCCCCGAGTGCTAAGCTCACATTTAGACCCACTTAGCAGCTGTGCAGCTTCAGCTCGGGCCAGTTTCTGTGAACCTCGAAGGCTGTTGTGAGAATAATGCAGCTCGGACAGCACACAGGAAGGGCTCACTGGTATAATGTCCCTTTGGGTCTCACTGAGTCATTTCAGAGCCCATCACTCTGGGGCCACTGTCCAGCAAAGCTTACTCTTTGCCAAGCCGGCGCCTCAATCAACTATTCAAAAGCAACTGAGCCACTTCAACTCACTACAGGGTTTGCAAAGGAAATGAGCATGGAGGCTCAACTTCAGTGGTGTAACTGGGAGATACTGTAGTAGAACAAATGGACTGTTTATCAGCTTTCTATCTGCCCTAACAAAACCATGTGAAATGAGCCATTAAACTCAGTTTTTAAAAAAGATGACAAACACTGACTAATTTACTGGAGTAGAACACATTGAGGCAGCTGTTTAGTTTTGCATTAAATCTATATCTAGCACTTTCATTAAAAGGGCCAAAATGTAGACTTTATTGATGCCTCAGTGCCCATTTCAGATTAATGCCTGACATTGAAAATTGTGCATGAAATTGTAAATGTATTTGCAAATATATCAGAAGGGGCAGGCTAAGTGCTGTGCTTATTCATAGCCAGTCCTTTCTGCGGCTCATTTTGCCACACTTGCCTAGGCTGTGCATTGTTAATATCTGATTGCTTAGTTAAATGCCCTTTTAGACAGACAAAGGCAGAAGAAAAGGAGGCCACATCGCTTTTGTGTAATGAACAAGTCAGTCATAAGGTACTTCTTGACTGGTAGTTGATATTCCAAGGACAGTTAGGTTAATATACTTCTGAAAAAGCTGGTAGCTACCGAAATATCATTCATGGTCATAGTTTAGCTGAGGTAGCTAAGGGGGAAAAAAGGATTAAAGACCTTAGAGCAAAAATCATGATTTAAAAATTAGAACCTAATTTTTATCACCACCAAAACTAAAAAATGAAACTATTTCTCACTATGAGATAAGAACTTTATTTTTATGACATTAAATTTTGGCTCAGATTGTTAATTATAGATATCCAAATAGCTAGGGAGAAATTCTGTTGTATGTTTCTCTGCTCAGAGTAATAGAAATTAAGCAATATATTAACAAACAGTGACACCATTTGAAAGTGGGTTCTGGGTCAGAGTCCTTAGGTTTGAATCTCAGTTCTGGTTCTTACTGCCAACGGCTGACCATCAGATCCACATGAATCTGAAAAGAAGAAAAGTTAGTTCTTCAAAAAGGAAGGTGGTGTACCAAAAAGGGAAATGGAAGGGATGAAAACTAATGTTCTGGATACTCAACGGGGTAAGAGTAGAAGAATGGAGGGCTGGGACCAAGGGCATAGATCCACAGGACAGAGCAGCGCCCAGAGGTTAAACACTTTTAATAAGAAGCTGGGGAATCATTTCTAAATGTAACAAGGATCTACAGAATAGGTTCACATTCAGCCTTGTTGTATAATAGGAGTTCCACATTCGCAATTCGCTCTACCTGCTGCAAGACTGGTGAGCACTTAGCCAACAGCAGGTTATATAAACACAAGGAGGTGGAAAGGGGAACCAGTGCAATGGTCTAGAACTTCCAAACATCATATTTTAACTTTCTTTCTTTTCTTTTTTATATTTTGCAATGTGAAGGATCAAACTCAGAGCCTCATGCAAACTAGGTGAGCACCGTATCACTGAAGTACAACCCCAACCCCTCAACATTTTATTTCAACTTTCTGTTTCACCTTAGTGTTTTGTTTATTCAACCATCCACTCTGAAAACATACCGTACAAGAGTAAGCCCTGACTACTTACTTTTGGTTCTAGGAATACTCCCTAAGGATTCATCTGGTACTGTTTTCAGGGATCTTTGCTCTGTTCTGGACCCAGAGAATAATAGGTCATCCCCCTTTCCACTTCTAAAACTCTGCACACAGAATATAAGTTCTAAGGAAATATGACTGCTGCGTAAGCAAAAAGTTCTATGATCAAACAATTTTTAAATACATTTTGTTAAATATATCTCTCTATCCTGCAAGCTTCTCAGATCCTTTAAAGATGTTAATATACCAGATAAATATCCAAAAGAGAATAAGATATGACAAAAACTCAAATTTACTTACCCCCCACCCCGGAATCTTTTTCCTACATTCTACACTCTTTGAGGCTAGTTGTTGTTGTAGTTGTTTTAAAAGACAAGGTCTTGGTCGGGGAGTTAGCTCAGTGGTTCCGGCGCCTGTCTCACAAGCGCAAGGACCCAGGTTTGATTCCCCGGTAACCACATAACAATACTGGGCGTGGAGACCCACACCCAGCAGCAACCAGTACCACATAGCACAGTGCCGGGCGTGGTGGCTCACGCCTGTAATCCCAGCACTTGGGAGGCAGAGGCAGGAGGATTGTGATGTGAGTTTGAGGCTGAGTTCAGGGCCAGCCTGAACCACAAAGCGAGACCCTGTCTCCAAAAACCTTAAAAAAAAAAAAAAAAAAAAAAAGACAAGGTCTTGTCATTATTTCCTGACTAGCCTCAAATTCCTGGGATCCAGCAGTCCTCTTGCCTCTGCCTCCACAAAAGCTGCTAGCAAAGGTATACAGTACCATACCAGGTTTAGACTAGTGTATCTGTAATAGTTACTCTAGAAACTATTTTTCCAAGCTTTGAAAGTGGTTTGTTTAGGATATAGAATATGACAATCGAATACTGTTCCCACACGGACAAGAGGAAAACCATAGATAACCTATAAAAGCATATCTTTGCATTCATCAGAAAACTGAGCTACAAAACAATGAAGGGAACTCAATTCCAAAGATGGCAAGCACTTCTGAATAGCAATAGGGTCTATCACCTTTCTTATTACAGACAGTAAGAAGAATAGGTCATCGCCATAAAACTAGGTAAGAAGAAAGAAAATCCCTACACACTGAGCAGAAACTAATATAGCCACTTAAAATCCAAGAGTGCTCCAGACCTAAGGGGAATCTCCGTCTGTTTTTCACTCCTTCCCAGTTGCCTTTCCTGGTGCTTATGAGAAAGACTGGAACTGGGACAAGATACATGAGAGCCCATTCTTCCTCGAAGGTGAAGCCTGCAGCACCTGCCAAAGTTTGCGGATGGAGCAGGGACATGCAGAGGAGCCAATTTACTCTCTCAGCCCTGTATGGGCATAAGGTGGTGTTCATCCGCTCTGGGCAATGGGCAAGAGTTCAACCTGTGCCCAGATTCAACTCTGAAATAAACCAATGATCTGCTATGGGTGAGGATCAGGACACCTTGGGCTGAAGATCCTTGAAATAGGAGAAAGGGCAGGACATCTGCCTGTGCTCTCAAGACAGCACTTAGCAGGATTTGCCATGGGGAAGGGTTGAAACGCTGACAGCCATCCCCCAACAAACACACACACCATGCACTATCTATGTCACTGAAAGGAAAGGAGGGGTGCTGGCTGCCTGGGGACTGGGAAGAACTAACAGTGACCACTGGGGTGAGCACTGAAGTCAGAAGATCTAGCCTGGGATCCAGGATCCAATTCTTATTTCTTCCCATAAATTAAGGAGAAGAGTAAAAGTAACTTCTCTAGAGGATTATTGGGAAAATTAGAGTCATAAAACACTTGGTACAGTGCATGGTCCATAGAAAGCTATCAATAAATGGAAGCTGCTGTTTCAAGTCCAGTAGTTGCTGGGAACTGACCAGGAGTAGTTGCAAGACACTTTCCCACTTGTGGAAATTTGTTGTTTTTACCCAACAAGCACTCTATTCCTTTTATTCTGTTAAGCTCTCCCTAGTTGTCTTCTAGGAAGCCACTTGTTCACTAGCAATCCATGTGAATGATACATGTGGGGCTGACAGTACTCCATGCTCATCTCCACGACCGCGGTCATGACTAATGCTTGGCCAACAGTCATAGTCTGTCTCTGAACTTAAGTGTTCAAGGCAAGCCTGGGGTCCACAGTGAGTTCAAAACTGGTCTTGACTGTGCAGTGAGACCTTGCCTCAAAAAGCAAAACAGAAGTTAAGATAGTGACAAGATGAGCCACAGATTGGGTGAAAATATTTGCAAACCATGAATCTAATAAAGAATTGATGCCTGAACACCATAAAAAGAACTTTTCAAAACAAGAAAACAAGGCTTCTCCCTCCTCCTTAAAACAGGCAAAATATTTCGATATGATTATCATCAGAGATCTACAAATGGCAAATATGTACAATGGTATCTCGATTCATGAACTTAATTATTTCTATAATTCTGGTCACAAACCAAAGATGAGAACCAAATAAAATTCAATGATTAGGTATAATGCTGACCTTATGAGGAAATTTGATTTAGTTCTTGTCATGTTTAGTATGTGAACAGAATCATGGAAAAAATTAAGTTCGTGAACCAAGATGCCACCTATATACAGAAAGACGCTCAACATTATTAGTCACTACAGAAAGGCAGCCCCAAACCACATGACGTACCAATACTCAGCTGCTAGAATGACTTAAAAATTAAAATTGAAAACCTGATAGTAACTAGTGCTTGTAAAGATTAGGAGCAACCAGAACTCTTGAATACAGCTGGTAGGAAAGTAATTCAGTAGAGGGTAATACTGAACTACTGTAATACTGCAGAGGGTGGAGAAAGATCCTTTCCTTATGCCTAAAACCCCAGTACCCTGGAAGACTGGGCAAGAGGATGCAACAGAGTCCTCCCCAAGGAGTTTAACAGAACCTTGTCTTAAAAAACAAAACAAAACAGCTGGGGTTACAGCTCAGCGTGAAGGCCCTGAGTTCATCCTTCCCACAGAACTGAAAAAAAATAAAAAATAAAAACACAACTAAAATTCATGTTCACCTATGCCTCCCAAATCTAGTTAAACTAGGATAGTATCATACTGAAATAAGATGGGCCACCACCCCCAATAACCAGTGTCCCTAAAAGAAGAATGCACAATGAGGCAAGTGAGAGAAGGCTAAACAAAATGGAGGTGGGTGTGGGGTGACACAGCTGCAAGCCAAGGAGAGCCCCGGATTTGCAGGAGCACACAGGAGATTAAAAGAGGCACAAAAGAATCCTTCCCTAGAGCCTTCTAGGGGAGTATAACCGTCTAACACCGATTTCAGCCTTGTACCCCACAGAACCGAGAGATAATCAACTTCTATTGTTGTAAATTACCAAGTTGACTAGGTGTGGTGGTGCAAGCCTGTGATCCCAGCACTTAGGAAGCTGAGGCAGGAGCACTGGATTGCTTGAGTTTGAGGCCAGTCTGGGCTTCACAGTGAGTTCGAAGCCAGCCTAGGCTACAGAGCAATACTGCGTCTAAAACTAAAAACACAAAATTAAGTTACCAGGTTTGTGGTAATTTATGGCAGCTTTAGGAGTCTGAAATTCTTTTCAATTTCTTATTTAATTAAACTTACATTTAGTATACAACTCAAGAATCCTGTTCCTAAATATCTTTTTTTTTTTTTTAGGTTTTTTTTTTTTTTTTAGGTTTTTTGAGATAGGGTCTCGCTTTGTGGTTCAGGCTGGCCCAGAGCTCAGCCTCAAACTCACATCACAGCAATCCTCCTGCCTCTGCCTCCCACGTGCTGGGATTACAGGCGTGAGCCACCACGCCCGGCCCTGTGGTATGTGGTACTGATTGTTGCTGGGGTGAGTCTCCACGCCCAGTATTGTATGTGGTTACCAGGGATCGAACCTGGGTCCTTGCGCTTGCAAGACAGGCGCCGGAACCACTGAGCTAAATCCCCGGTCCTTTTTTAGGTTTTTTGAGACAGGGTCTCGCTTTGTAGTTCAGGCTGGCCCTGAGCTCAGCCTCAAACTCATCACAGCAATCCTCCTGATTCTGCCTCCCAAGTGCTGGGATTATAGGCATGAGCCACCACGCCCAGCACTGTGGTATGTGGTACTGGTTGCTGCTGGGTGTGAGTCTCCACGCCCAGTATTGTATGTGGTTACCAGGGATCGAGCCCGGGTCCTTGCGCTTGCAAGACAGGCGCCGGAACCACTGAGCTAAATCCCCGACCCCCTAAATATCTTTCCAAAGAATGATTGTTCTCACAAAATCCTTTTCACAATGCCAGGTGCATGAGGTGAGGCACATCTATAATCTCAACACTCTGAGAAACTGAGACAGGAGGATTGCAAGTTTGAGCCCAGCATGGTAAATCTGTCAACTTAGCAAGATCCTGTCCAAAGTAAAAAGTATAGAAAAGAACTGGGAATGTAGCTCAGCAGAAAGCCCTGGACTCAACCCTCCAGTACCAAAACCAAAACAAAGACTTCACATGAACTCTTTCTAACAGTTGTCTTTGTATGGGGCTAGGGATTTAGCTCAGTGGTTCCAGTGCCTGCCTTGCAAGCACAAGGTCCCAAGTTCGATCCTGGTAACCACATACAACAATGCTGGGTATGATGGCTCACACCCATAATCCCAGAATTTGGGAGGCAGAGGTAGGATTGCTGAGATTAGGACCAGCCTAAACTACAAAGTGAGGCCCTGTCTAAAACAAAACAAAACAAAACAAAAAACAGTTATCTTTGTAATCACCAAACACTGGAAACAGTTCAAATATTCAGTAAGTGGAAAATGGACAAAACAAACTATAGTGTATCCATATCAAGACATATACTCAGAAATAAAAGGAACTAACTGCTAATAATCATAACACAAATGAACTTCAAATGGAATGCATTATGCTAAGTGAAAAAACATATGCAAAAATCTTCACCTGCATGACTCTATTTAAATGACACTCTGAAAAAAACAGGGTGATAGGACAAACCAGTGGTTCTCAGGGATCAGGCTGGGAAGAGAGGTTGACTACAAAGGGATAGCACAGAGAGGGGATTTCTTGGAGGGCTTGAACTGTTTTAGATTCAAAGTGTGGTGGTGGTGACACAACCTCATGTGCTTCTCAAAACTCACAGCACTACAGCAAAGAATGAATCTCACTCTATGTAAATCATAGCGTAAACAGAAACTACATCAAAGATAGAGATACAGCTTGCTGAAACAGATACTGTGATGTTGCTGTAAATCCACACCATAGGTACTTCAGATTGCAAAATCTTTATTGGATATAGTTTTCGTCCATCTAAGGACAATGGGACTTCCCCAACAACAATATAATTCAAAACCCATTAAAGTACGTCACTCACACTCAGTAGTTTCTCATCTAGTGAGAGACAATGGGAGCTCACGGTACTGACAAACGTGGAGTGCAAGCGGAACCCCTTTTGATCTGTGACAATAAATCAGATTTGTGTAATTTTCTCAAAATAGATAATAACCTCAAAACATCCATCTGAAGAAATAAGATCACAAAAAGAGGAAGGCAGAGGAGGATGCAAAACTATCTGCGCAGTCACAACCTCACAGAAATAAACTCTTAAATGTGAAAAGAAAAATGGGTTTCAGTACATTTATCAGCCAGTGGATTACCAACTAAGAAATGTTCACTGGGACAAACAGGTGTTTAACCTTTTTGTTTACCTAACCTTTTTTAAACCTAAAGTCAACAACATTATTAAGCTTCTTTCTTTAGACAGAAAATATTCATAATTCTTTTTTTTTTTCAGACAGGGTCTTGTTTTATAGTTTAGGCTGGCCCTGAACTCACTGTGCAGCCCAGACTAGCCTCAAACTCCCAGCAATTCTCCTGCCTCAGCCTACAGAGTGCCAGGATTGCAGGTGTTAGTTACCACACCTGGCATTGTGGTATGTGGTACCGGGGATCACCTTGCGCTTTCCAGGCAGATACCAGAACCATTGAGCTAAATTCCTGCCGCAATATGTATGTATGTACATATGTATGTATGTATGTATGTATGTGTGTATATATATGTATATATATATTAGACACAATCTCATTTTGTAGCTCAAGCTGGCCCTGAACTCACTATGTAGCCCAGGCCAGCCTGGAACTCACAGCAATCCTCCTGCCTCTGCTCCCAACTGCTTGGATTACAGGCCAAAGTCACTGTGCCCAGCCAGTATTCATAATTCTTAAGAAAGTGCAGTCATGGGGCTATTATCTAGAATATATAAAGAGCTCAAAAAAATCAGCCCACCCAAATTTAATGACCCAATTCAAAAATGGGCATCTGAAATGAACAGAGATTTTTCAGAGGAAGAAGTAAGAGCAGCTAAGAAGCATATGAAGAAATGCTCAACATCATTAGTCATTCGAGAGATGCAGATGAAAACAACATTGAGATTTCATC